>PVJL010008875.1:0-62614 GCA_004026885.1 Lyroderma lyra
GCCCAAAGCAATCTACAGATTTAATGCAATACCCATCAAAATCCCACAATCATACTTTCGTGAAATAGATAAAGGAATTATTAGATTTATATGGAACCATAAAAGACCTCGAATTGCCAAAGCAATACTACATAAAAAGAATAAGGCTGGTGGCATTACACTTCCTGACTTCTATTTATATTACAAAGCATCAATAGTCCAAACAGCTTGGTACTGGCAGAAGAACAGAAATAGAGACCAATGGAATAGAACTGAAAACCCAGAAATAAACCCACAACTATATGGACAAATAATTTTTGATAAAGGAGCAAAAAACATACAATGGGGAAAAGACAGCCTCTTTAGTAGGTGGTGCTGGGAAAACTGGAAAAACATATGCAAAAGAATGAACCTGAGCTATGAACTCTCTCCATATTCAAAAATTAACTCAAAATGGATTAAAGACCTTCATATAAGACCTGCAACAATAAACTGTATAGAAGAAGACATAGGTACTATGAACCTATTCTCAAAGGCAAGGGAAGTAAAAGCAAAAATAAATAAATGGGACTATATCAAACTAAAAAGCTTCTGCACAGCAAAAGAAACCATCAACAAGGCAAAGAGACAGCCAACTGAATGGGAGAAAATATTTGCCAATAACGCATCTGATAAGGGTCTAGTATCTAAAATATATAAAGAACTAATAAGACTTAACAACAAAAAAACAAACAACCCAATTGAAAAGTGGGCAGAAGAACTAAAGAGACACTTCTCCCATGAAGAAATACAAATGGCCACCAGACATATGAAAAAATGCTCATCCTCATTAGCTATCAGGGAAATGCAAATCAAAACCACAATGAGATATCACCTCACACCTGTGAGAATGGCTATTTTAAACAAGACAAGGAATAACAAGTGCTGGAGAGGATGTGGAGAAAAATGAACTCTGGTACACTGCTGGTGGGAGTGCAAACTGGTACAACCACTGTGGAATACAGTGTGGAGATTCCTCAGAAAATTGGGAATGGAGCTACCATTTGACCCAGCAATCCCCCTTCTGGGGATCTACCCAAAAGACTTGAAAACCTTTGTCCACAATGACTTATGTACCCTAATGTTCATAAAAGCGCTGTTCACAGTGGCCAAAACATGGGAACAACCAAAGTGCCCTGTGACAGATGACTGGATAAAGAAGCTGTCGTACATATACACAATGGAATATTACTCAGCTATAAGAAAAGATGAAATATTGCCATTTGCAACAAAATGGATGGACCTGGAGATCATCATGCTTAGTGAATTAAGCCAGACAGAAAAAACAAAGAACTGTATGACTTCACTCATATGCGGAATATAAAACTGAAAGCAAAGAAAAAAAGAAATGAAGAAACAAATAACCCATGGACACAATCAATTGTTTAATGTTTGTTTGGGGACGGGTGGAATGGGGAGTGGAGAAAGGGGAAGGGGTGGCGGGGGAAGCTGAATATTGGGTGATCGAAAGAGAGGTCCCTTTGGGTGGTGAACTTATTATACATCAGGTTGACAATGCACTGTAGAATTGTATACCTGAAACCTATGTAATCCTTGCTAACAGATGTCACCCCAATAAGTCTAACAATAAAAATGCTTTATAAAATAAATAAATAAATAAAATGAATTAAGAAGTGTAAGACAGGGAAAATAAAGTTAGCTGAGAGATCATATGGCAGTTACCCACTTGTGGACTTGTTTCTTACTTCCTTGTTACTTCTGAGGCATGAGAGCCACACAGAGGATACAAAGGACAGTTTCTGGCACAATTTGGTTCTCTGGGTGCTATAATACAGGGTCAAACAGAAGTAACACCCAGACTTGAGTTATGATTTTATTACAAAATTATAAATTACCAGCTTGTAAAAAAGGGAAGTTATTAGCGCTGGTCCCTGGTGGTTCTCATTGCGAAAGGGAGCTGGAGACATAGATGAAATACACAATTACAAACCAAGAGGCTTTCCACAAAAGAATCTCCAAAATTGACAGGAGATTTTCTCCCATAGATCAGGGGTGTCCAATATTTTGGCTTCCCTGGTCCACATTGGAAGAAGAATTGCCTTCGGTCACACATAAAATGATAACTAATTAGCTAAAAACATGAAAATAGTCTGTGCATAATTTTTGTGATGTTTTAAAAAAGTTTATGAATTTGTGTTGAGCCACATTCAAAGCTTCATGGGGGCTGCAGATGACAGGTTGGACAAGCCTGCTATAGATAAAGGAAAGAAGGAATCTAGTGCAAACATATCTCCAATGCCACGAGGTAAGAACTATGGGATAAAATGAGTTCTGATGAGTCAGAGGAATAGAAAACACAGACTCCCCCCCTCAAATTCATATACATAAAAGCACAATTATCTTTTTACATGACCCTTGAGATAAAGGCAAAACTTTTGTAATAAATGTCATTAAACCCATTTTACAAATCTATTCACTAGTTACAAGCTTCGTTCTCAATCTACCTTTCACCTATGGCAGTCAGGAAAGAAAGTGTGATTCAATGTTAGAAGGCTTCTGGGTTGAAGGGGTGCATCCACTCATCTTCACAGGATCTACCATTTTCTCATTAATCTCCTCTAACCCTCAGCTTAATTCCATCTTGAACTGAAACGAACAAATGAACAAACAAAACAATACAAAACAAAAAATGGAAGAATTGGTTGACTTACTGTGGTTTGATTTGATATTAAAGTTCAATTTTTCTGTCTTATAAATTCAAACTAATTTGCTTTAAAACTTTTTATTGCAATACAGAGAAGAATTAATGTCACCATTTTCTCAGTGGGTGATCTTGCCAAGTGGCCACCTGGGACAATTGCTGATATTTTGGCAGATTTTCTGGGGATGTTATCAGAAGGCAATGTCATGGGACATTTTCCAATTAAGTCTGAACCCCTTATGAGGCTGAACATTCACAATTCTCATTTTTGGAAAAGGTTTTATTTCTATAGTAAAGAAAAGAGGATATTGTAATATTCTCTTACACTTGGTGCTCCTGTAATTTTCTTTGAATTGTTTCTGATATCTATTATTTCATTCTGTCTTCATAATAATGTTATCAAAGGCAGGCTTTATCCGTACTTGGGAAAAAAAGAGCAACAAGAGTTTGCCCTGCCAGTTAGAGCCAGAAAAATAGTTTGTTCCTGGTTCCCACATCTGATGTTTTTTCCTCTCAGCTTCAGAAACAAATATTGTTTACTGAAGATGAGGAGATTTAAATTCAAGACAGCAGAAAGGGTTACAAGACTGTAGACTTTTAATTCTTACACACTTCTTCCTACGACTCTGATTAAGAAGCCTGTTTAAGATTCACAGTTGCCTACCACCAGTGAACCTGAACCAGCATCAGTCCCTCCAAATACTGAGTGAATGCCCTTTACTTACACTTCTGTGACCACCAAGAACATTTTGCTACTTTTCTCCACCCTTCTAATCCCTACCCATGTGTCAGGAACAAACTCAAGCCTGACTTCCTCTGAAGGCTGAGTGAGGCTCAATGATTGGGAACCCTGATGCAGCCCTGGTTAGGGCTTTATTCTCATTATTTATGTGTCTTTTAGAGAATCTGGCAACTGTATACACACTGTGACATGTCCTCATATTCTTAAAGCATCGTGATTCAGAGAGGAGGAGAGTGCCATCCTACAGAATCTACACACAGAAAAATTTTAAGTTTGTAAAAGTATATAATTAAGTGCTTAGTGGTGTGGAATAAAAATTATGTTCTATAGAAGTCCATAAAGGAGAAGATAAATTGAGCTGTGGTCATTGTGGAAGACTATGCCAGGAAGGTACATGTTGGACTTGGATCCCCTCTGCCTGGTTAGCTGCAGATACCACCCTCTCTACTGAAATGTGATTGAGAGAAATAACTATCACTTATTAGGCACTTGCCTTCTCAGACTCTGTAATTGGCATTTTGTAGAATTAATTTGATTGTTCCGATAGTAGCAAGAGGCACTGATTACAAATTAATCTTGAAAATATAGAAATGGAGGTATAGAGATGAAGGAAAATGGGTCAAGATTGCAGAACTGGTCTATTGATTTGAAAATCTAGAATGAAGGTTATGATACAGTTTGAGGATTTGAAGTAAGACACTCCTATTTCTTATGCACACCAGAGAATCCATCTTAAAGAATCTGTCAGTTGCCTATCTCTAAAGCACATCTTCCTACAGCCAGCCCAGGCTTCTAGCCATGTGCAAACCTGTGGTCTGAGCCCCTGAGGTAGCTCAGGGAAATGACCCCTGGTGCATGACTTTTTGTATCCTGCTGAGTCTGAGTGCCTGGTAAGTCTTTTGCTGCATTTGTCATTGGGCCTGAGGGGAAGAAGGACATTTTCCTGGATGGGTAGCACCAAAACCAAAACTCTGCTTAGACTTATCTGATATTAGAAATAATCTCATCCAAAATTCTTAGTTAAAATATGAAGGAGCTGATACTCAGAGATGTTAAGTGATTTGCCCAACAACACCCAGGCTCTGAGGGTTGAATCTTTGTACACTAGCTCATCAGGCTGACAATCTGGTGACCAAGTGAAGGGTATGTGAATGAACTCCTACAGCTCCAAAAGGAAGAGAAAATTGACACCTACATACAGAAAGTAATGAAAAGCAAAAGAAGTAATGAAAGCAGGAAAGTAAGAAAAACCCCACTTTTTGAGACTTGGACTCTATATAGCCAGTTAAGAAATATAATTAGAAAGCTACCCCAGGAAAAGTGGTCCAAGAAGGTGTTTTTGTAGCCCTCTCCCTCATCCTGTGGCATTCTCTTTCCTTCCCACATCATCTCTATCCTCTCCCAACCCTGCTGCTCACCAAGAGGCTCTGAGTCACTCATATCTTAGGGTCAAAAATCTTTTCTTCTCTGGCACATGAGCACCAAATCCCAATTTTGCTTTTCACTTCATTTCTCCATGTAATTCTTCTTCTAGAAATCTCATAATACATGACTTCTATGGGATAGCCACAAACCTATGTCTTCATGCTTGATTTCTCTTCTGATTTCTACACTCAACAAAGAGACAGGACTTTAAAATTAAGCAATTATTGGCTTGAGTTCCAAACTTTCACTCACTAGTCTTGTCATGTTGGCCAAGAGGCTGAAGTTCTCTAAGCTCCAAGGTCCTCCTGAGTAAAAGAGGAACATGAAGTGAGGTCCCTTTATGGGAATTGTTTTGAGGATTAAGGTTTGAAAGCTCTATTCTAGGTACAGTCCATTGAGTGAATTCTATTAGTTATTATTTCCAACTTCTGGTATACATTTTGATGTGACTATCCCACTACAGACTTAAACTCAAAATATGGAAAACAAAATGATAATACCTGTGAAAAAACTGAACTGAGCAAAATGATATTCCCATATGATAGACTGAAGGATGGGCCATCTGACTTGGATTTTGTCGACCCAACACCTAACCCAACAATGCTCATCCTTACTTAGCTATACTCTGGAATCACCAAGGAAGCTTTATAAACAATTATGCTGAGTACTACCCAGGTAATCTGTTTCAGTGTTCTGAAATGCAGCCTAAGTATCTGGACCACCACCATCCTGGTGGGTGGGGAGAGTATAACTCACAGTTGGCATCATCATCCCACCGGCAGATGGGAGAGTGAAGCCAGAACTGACTTAGCTAAACCAAAACTTTAATTTTTACCAGGAAAAAAAAGTGTTACTTGCCTAAATACTGATGGATGGTCTTTGAATACTTATCTGATAGAAAAGAGAAAAATGTGTAATATTTTAAAAGTCTGAGATCTCACCAAGAATAGATTATAAATTTCTTGAGCACAAGAATCACATCGCATGAGTGGTCTTTGCTGCTCTTTCTTCCTCCTGTTAAGGGACATCTAAGTCACAAAGAAATTGGGCTCTATCTCCAAGAGAGTCTGGAGAATGCACAAGACTAGGTAATTCTGACCATTTTATTTTGATAAGCTCATCACATTTTTTTCCTGAAGATCTTTAAATAAATCATGTTTTAAAAATTGCTTTGGCTTTTTTATGTCCAATTTAAGTTATGTCCTTAGCTTAGTCATTTTTCAAATAAAAATTTAAGAGAAAAAGTATGCTTTGTCAGAAAGTGTGTATTACATTAGGAGGTAGAAAGCAGGGTTTCAGTTTTTTTAAAATCACCTTGTTACCTATGCTATTTCATTTCTATTATGTACAAGTAAAATAATTATTTTTTAAAAAGTGGTGAGCTGACTCTGACATCAATTGAGAAATTCCTGTAAGAAATATTTCACCTGTCTAGTAAATCTACATGGTGCCAAACAGAAACCATAAACCTGGCAGTTGGAGGGAGTATTTTGGGATTTTTGCTCAGGCATCTTTAAAGGTTCTTATAGAATGAAATAGCATTGAGACGTGTATGCAGGAAAATTAAGAGTTCAGACCAATTCTCACTTCCTTCACTATTACCAGGTCTAGCTAGGTGTCACTAGCTCAGCTACAATTATGCACAGTGCTGTTTTCAAAATTCTTTATCTTGAATCCTGATGACTTATTTAGACATGAATATTAGGTTTTTATGAAGAGAAAACTTTTGCTATGGATATTTTTTTCAATCTTTTTCACAAAACCTTTGGAGATGAGTTATCAATTTAGATACAGCCATGCCAAGCAAGTCATATAAATGGAGAGTGAAAGAATGTGCCCTCATTTCTTAATTCTGTTCTACATCAATTAGTATACTACTAGTGACTTAATGCCTTGCACTTGGTGGGAAAATACCCTCTCCTGGACATATTGGATGTGGAATCATGCAAAGTTGTATGAATATGCTTTAATGGAAATTGTTTACCAGCCTTTGTGAAATACTACACAAGCTAAACTAGTGAAGGCTATCATGAAGGTGTGTTGTGATGAAGCTGCCTATCTTCCCACCTCCTTGGTGCCCCATTCACCTACCTCAGCTTCTCTAATCCAGAGTTATGGTTACACAAGAGAGTAATGGATTCACAGAGGGCAGAATGTCTATCACAGAACATACATATACAAATGGCAGCAATGTGTCTCCTCACTGAGTGGATGGTCTCAGTGTAGGAATGGGCTCTCTTTCCTGCAGTCACAGTATCTGTCACATTCTTGATACTGCTGGACAAGTTTTGAGTGAGCATATAGGTGAGGCTGGATATGTGATATGAAAGTTGCATAAATGGGTAGAGAGATTCCTAATTTCTGATTCTTCCATATTTGTCCTTTAGGCCATAATCCATTAAGATTATATTTATTTTTTTAATACTTTATTGGGTTTTTCCAGAAATACATGCTACTCATTTCAACAAATTAAATCAACAATTGGTCCAGGGAATCACGAAGTAGAAGTCAACTATTTCTCCATCTGCCCTCCCATACCCAGCTTCTCTTCCAAGGTAATAAATGTTAAAACACTAGTGTATATCTTTCCACACTTTGTCTATACTCACACAAATGCACACAATCACACACATACACAAGCACATTCAAAATATAGACTTCTTTTCAATTCATATACATTACTCAGCAACTGTCTTTTTTCAATTAACACTAATATATATATATATATATATATATATATATATATATTCCTTGATAGTTGTATAAGTCTATAGTTGGGTGCACCAAGATGTGTTAATTTTTTATGCATTGGCAGCTGATAGGCCAGTTTCTTGATTTTGTCATCACTATAAATAATGCTTCAGTAAACATCTTTATTCATCTATTCTTAAAAAATAATATTCTTATTTCCATAGGATAAATTCCCAAAAGGTGCTTTTTGATGTCAAAATACAAATTTAATTTTACTTTAATAGGTTCTTTCAAGTTATTTTCCAAAACCATTGAAGCAGTTTATACCCCTAATGGCCACAAAAACAGAATGCTCCTTTCCCCTCTCCCAACAGCACTGGGTATTATTGCTCTTCTAATTCATTATTAGTATTTTCAAAGGAATTATTATCTATTTGTAGAAAGAACTGGGATAAAGTCTTCCAGAATGTACTATTCTGAACACTTGTCTCCCAGATGATTGCAGTCAACCTTAGCAGACAAGCCACTGTGACAGTATGAGGTTAAACACACAAGTTCTTCTAGGAGTCCAAACCCTTACTTTCTAGCAACTTGACTTCAGGGACAAACAATTTTTATCTTTTTCCTCCCTGCCAGCCTTTACTAGACTTTGTTTTTATGTTAACTGTGGTCCCTGTGTCTAGCACACTGACTAAGTGCTACTTTCACTTTTCATTCGTAGGCCCAGTGTTTGCCCAATGCATGGGACAGAGTACATGATCAACATCTAGTAAGTTGATTATAGTTTAAAGTTATATCACATCAATGAGTCCCTTGGAGATAATAAATGTGATAACATGTATGTACGAATTCTCACAAGATGTAGTAAATATGGCAGAATGATGCCAGGTCACACCACCTTCCTATCATAAGTATCTAATAAAGATCCAGTCAAAAATTCAACAGAAACATGAAGACAAAGAAAGAGGTTCAGCAGAATATACAACGTAAATCTATATATAATGTCCCTTATAAAAGAACAGTAAAAAAAATAGAGTATAATATGGCTCAATGTAACCACAGGTCTTGTCCCCATCCTCACCCCAGGAGAAG
The DNA here is from genome assembly GCA_004026885.1 of Lyroderma lyra. NCBI lineage: Eukaryota > Metazoa > Chordata > Mammalia > Chiroptera > Megadermatidae > Lyroderma > Lyroderma lyra. The sequence goes on from PVJL010008875.1 coordinate 8,631, forward strand.
AACTGAGGAAAAGTAAGTCAACAAAATCCTAAAATTTCTCCCTAATAACTTACAATTTATAGCAGCCCTTTAAAAAATAAAGGAGTGGGCTATACTTCAGGCTCAGTAAAATAAATTCATATTCATTCATATGTTAATACAGTGATGATGATTTATTGCAGAAGAAACAGAAATTGGGTTCAATTCCAAACATCAAGTGCAAGTAGAGGTTTATAGTTAAGGAACATGGTAGCAGTCAGTGGATGAAAAATTACTAAGAGGTGACATCAAAGATGCAGGGAATGCTCACTAAATGGACTTAGCACGATTGTTACTACACCTGGTTTATGCAGGCTGAAGGCAAGCCCTAGGACAAGTCCTTGTCAAAAAGAGGGCACAAAAAAAGCTTATCTAAAGTCTGGTCAAGGAGAGAGTCTGTCAGTCTGAGATAAGAGATACAAATATATATATATATATATATATATATATATATATATATATATATATATATATATATATATAAAGAGAGAGAGAGACAGACAGAAAGAGAGAATGACAGAGAAAGAATAATCAAATTCCCCTTAAAAAGGTTTCTGTCTTCCTCACCCTAGAACCATTAGGCTAAAGAAAAGTAGCTAGATAGCCATAGCCTTTGAACTGTAGCTTCTTAGAAGGGGAAGAGGATCTGGTCCAATTAAAATAAAAATTCTCAGGTGTGCTCATGCACATCATGTTAGAGCTAGAAAACTTAGGCAAGATGACCCATTTTAAGTATGCAAAAAATGAAAGCAAATGGTATCATGATCCCAGTTAAGCAAACACACAATGACCAAAACAAAAGAGAAAGACTAAACAACTCCAGACAGCTGGAGTGAGAGGATCATAGCATATAAAAAACAAAAAAGAATTGATTCTGGAAGAAGGTATAATCCAGAGCATAATTATAACCATAAAAGTATTTAATGAAGCATAGAAACTCAATAAAATTTTAAAAAAACTTATAAAGTGATTAAATGTATAGATTAAGTAATTAACTGATAGATTAGATTATAAAAATATGGTGAAAGAGAGATTGTAGAGTTAAGGAAGTAAATTGAGAACACAAATTGTGATCTTACATAATAACATATTTTGCCATGTATAATGTGCTCCCATGCATAATGCACACCCACGTTTTGGGACCAAACTTTCAGGAAAAAAATCTTTCATTTTAATTTTTTAATTCAAAATTGTATTTGTTTATATTTAGGTACTTGTTTTTTGTATTATAAAGAAATTTTAGCATTTATTTTAACATATTATGGTACAAGAAATTTTATGTAACAAATAATTACAAAACACAAGAACAGATACAAAGTACAATAAATTTTATGTATAACAATTTTTTAAATGAAAAAACAATTTACTGCAGGCTCAGTAATATATAGTCATATAAGTTCAGAGTATTATTTTAAATATAGATATTATTATTGACTTCTAGATTTACACTTTTAACTCATGTGCATAAATAAAATAATTAAAAACATTTATATAGATACAGAATTAGTAGTCCCCACATATAATACACATCCTTATTTTCCCTTCCAAATTAGAGAAAAAAATGTGCATAATGTGCAGGGCAAAATACGGTAAATTTCTTCTACTCTTCCCACCTCCTTATACATTCTGACTCTTTCTTTAATTCCATGTCAAGGAAAAACCTAACATTTTCATCTCATTTACTGTAGGATGTTACCATGCTCACACTTCTAGGAGCCATCCCAAGAGATGACTAGATGATCTATAGATGTCCTTGCCAAAGTACTGGCTCATGTCATTTGCAAGTGCCCCCACGCCAATCATTTCTTCCCTAGCCAGCTTTAACCCCAAATCCAGTGGTCCAATATCCTCAGGACTCATTCCCACACACATTTTCTTAGTTTCTACAGGGAAAACTAGCCAATTCCTATAATCCCTTTTAGCATACACTCTATTTATCTCCAGGCCAATACCTGCAGTTAGTCCTCAGCACAATTCAAACCAGGAAGGAGGTAAAGTGGTGATGGCGTGTCATAAGGAAATCAAGCATCCCTTAGCACAGATAAAGCCATGCTTTACTCTTTAGGCAAGGAGAAGCTGCTCTTCTCTGACAATAGAGAATATGCTTTTGCATCCTGAATATTATGTAGAATTTCAGGTTTAAAGATTTTCAAGCCTATCTATCCAGATGTCCCCATTTCAAGTCTCAGGTTCCCACTATTTTTCTATCAGTTATTTGTCAAGACTGTGTATCCGTGTTCTCTTTTGTAGCCTGCCACTTACAATGAGTTACTGAACCTCATTTTCAAACAGTTTTATAGGACTCAAGGAGGTGGCAGTTTTCCACTCTACTGCCACAGAAGTCCTTGGGCATTCATAGTGTCTTAAGTTAGCATTGTGATGCCCTGAGCCTATGTTTTACTTTTCAAAATGTTTCCATTGTCATTAATAAAGCTGAACCTCTTCGCAATCATTATATGCATCATTTTCCTGATACTCTGTGTTGCAATCCCCATGCATTTCAATGCTTCATCTTCTACCTGTACCTTGTCTCAGCTAACCACAGGTGGTACCACTGCATACCTGGGATTATGAGCACCACTCCATTTACCATCAGCATGGGGATCCTTATAAACTCAAAAATACCAAAACACCATCTTGAGAATCTGGTTTCCTAATTCTTGGGTCCACTTCTGATATCAGTATCTTGGAATGAATTCAACACTAAAAAACCCTAAGGCCAGGGCTATGTGCTCTTATTATTGAAGAATTACAACTCCAGTCAGCTAGAGTAAGGAATATGATGAGTCATATAGGCAGAGTGGGGGAGGCCATGCACAAATGTGTGATCAGGCAAGGTCTTCCTAAGTATGAATGATTGCTTGATCCATAAGAATGTGACCCTGAGGGATATGTAAACTGTAGCTCATGAGCCACTTCTGTTTTGGGATTGTGGAGAAGGAGGAACAGCTTAACAATGGTTCTCATTTTCTATTAATCTAAAAATCCTCCCTGGGTGTTAACTTCCTGGCACTTTTGGGTCATGTATGTTCTAAGTAGGATGCTGTGGTGACATTTGCAGAGAAGTCCCAGACTTGGAGTTAAAATATACAGCATAACAAGTAGTGACACACTGTTGCGTTATATCTGTATTAAGTTGGTCCTAGCAAAGCTGCAATGGGGAGAGGTGAGGCCAGAAATATCTGAGTAGCATTTGAATCTCTAATCTTTTATAAGTTTTGAATAAACTTAGAAAAACTAATACCTAAGAAATGAATAAATATTTATCTGAATGTGAACTCTTAACTTTTTCCCCTTGATAAAATCAGGGATTATTAAATGTAACACTTTTAAAATTAAAAATAATATATATGGTCTGAAACTACATTTAGAATTCTCTTTATCTTTTTCTCATCCATGTATTTGTACTCATATATTGGAGTAGAGAAATATCTGAAATGATATTCACAAAATGACAACACTAGTGTTTTTGAGGATTCAATATAATTTATTACTTTCTTTAAACATCTCAATTGTTTGAATGTTTTATAGTGAGCATGTAACATTTTTATAAATGCAACACAAAAGCCAGCATTCAAATAGCAATGTTGGCACTAGAGACTTTGATATCATTACAGGTTATTGAATCTTTTCTCAATTCCTATCCAATAAGTAAATTCAATTAAATTCATCCAGAGCAGAAAACAAATTTCACCTGGTATTTTAATAATAGGCAGCATTGCAAACTATTCTCCAAAAATTGCTTACCTTGCCTAGAAACTTTTTGTGATGTTTCGGCTAACAGCTGGGCTGAAATGCCAAAATATGGGACTTGCAGGTCAAATATCATTTATTCCAGTTTCTTAAAATGTTCAAACTAACTAATAACTTGTAAAAATAAAAATATATCTAGCTTTGTATTTGACAAATATGTCTCAACTCTTTGAGACATATTCCAAATCCTGAAAAGATTAGCATCAATTTTAGAACAGTTAAAGGAATCCCTGTTAGAAACTGAAATGTACCCAAAATACATCTCAACAAATCTCAGAAGTGATCATCACCTACATGAGTTAGATACTGTTCCACAATTAATGGCAAAACTTAGTGACTTAAGCTTCAAGAGTCAAGGGACCACCTTGAGGGTTCTGCTCTGTCTAGGCTCTCATTCGTCTGTGGTCAGCTGGTGTGTTGAATGGATCCCCAGATTACTTTTCAAGGCTTTGGCTAGGATGATGTGGCCATGCTCCATGAGATCTCTTATGCTCCAGCAGGCTGGCCTGTGTGAACACTTCACATACTAGTATTTCCAAGAGAAAAAGCAAAAGCATGCAAATTCTCTTGAGGTCTAGGCTCAGACCTAGCACACCATCATCTTTTCTACATTCTGTTAGTCAAGACATGCCACAGGGCCAGCCCAGATATAAGAATGGGGAAATAGACAACTTCTTGGTTGGAAGAGCTATAAAGATACCTTGTACAAGTGTTACTTAGAGGAAAGGTGAAAGAATGAGAAAGGAGAAAGTGATCCAAAAGAGACCCCAGATAATACGAGGGCTATCCAGAAAAAATCCAAACATAAATTCCTCTATTTTTCATATTACATGGATGGATACTTTCCAGATAGCCCTCGTATTTCCATGGATTAGTATTACAGCTTTTTATATTGGTTGTAAATAAACCCAGAACTTGGCAATTGTAATCTATTTACTCATGTTAATAGCCAATTTAGAATTTGGTTTGTTCTTTATTTTAATTTCCACCCTCTTTCTTTACTGGTGGGTTTGATACATGGTGATTTATAGACATACTATAAGAAAGCTATTTGATTTTATAATAGAGCTTTAAAAAACAGTACATTCAAATGCAAATTAAATGTGTTACAGCTGCAGTTCTCACAAAGGAAAAGAGGTTCAAAAGATTCAGAAATTAATTTTTTATTTTGCAAGTGTTTGGCTAAGATTTTAGCCTCTGCTCTGGCCCCAGCTACCATCCACTTGGCCACTTGGACAGAGGAGGGCTTTCCATCCCCAGCTGATTTGGGAATCAAGAACTCTCCACTGAGGAAAACTGTGAGAAGGATGAAGTGACCACATTTCTTAACTCATTCAAACTCCCAAGTTCCCAGGTTGTACTCTTTGTTTATCCCAGGTCCCAAAATAGGTAAACAAATAAATAAAAGAGGGGATCTCTTTGTTCTCTATATAAATACACATCAGGCTTTGAATGCAAGAATAAAGAAAACATCTAAGAACTGTTCATTGTATGTGTTAATGCAGCAGACACTTTAACAAACAGAGCAAATCCACAATATTCTGGTGTTTATATCCCTTTAGGGAAGACTAAAAATATCGAAAAATGCTTAAATTTTATAATATCAGAGAGTGACATTGCTGTAAGAAAAATAGAGCAGAAGAGGGGGATAGAAAATTCTAGAAGCGGTAGAAATATACTGAGACCTCTGGTTCTCAAATACTTTTGCTAGTAAGGTCCATCCTGAAAATAGAGACAAAAGCCCATCTGTCACCAAGCTTTCTACAGTGAGACTTTGTTGGAGGAGTCATCTTCCCAAATAAAGAAAAATGAGATATTGAAGAAAAATGTTTTTTCAGATCATTTGGTATTTCCATCAAAGTGGTGTATCTCACGCCTCTTGGGTCAGATTGTGAACAACATGTTCAAGTTCACAGAGGTGGTTCCTGACAGAAGAGGAACTGAGGTCCTATGATTGGTCTTCTTCCCAGGACTCCTTACAGCTGTTAAAATTATTAACATCATTAAAACAATATTTTGTTTATGTTTTTGTATAGGACAGAAATGCAATTTAAAACTGAAAAAAATTCTTGCATTTTGATCTAGATGTCAGTTATTTTTTACTAACATTCTAAAATTTCAGAGGATAGCTCTGAGGTTTTGCTAAGTGAGTCAATGACTCACAGGGTATAATCTCTTGCTAAAGTGATAAAGAAAATCCTTATGATTTGTGTGCATATATCAGAGAGAGATAGCATACATCTGATATAGAAGGACTCATGTCCCAGTTTGCTAAATACTCCCTTATACTTAAGTCTCTAATTAGTCTCCCCTTTCAAAAATCTTCCAAATGATCATTTATTTCAGTTATACAGGGTCTGGAAGAAATAACATCCTTTTTAAAGTATTAATGTAGTTATGATATTGTTATATTACAGAATTACATGCTTATGATTTTGTAAATTAAAAAGGGGCATTATTTGTGCTGGATCCTATATATCTCACTTAAGTGTGGTTATTTCTCTTAGCTCATAGCCAGACCTCATGAGGAGTGAGAAAACATCCAGTTAAATATATTTATTATCATAAAATGTTCACATGAAATTTAACAACTATTAATTTAAAGGTAACATATTACTAATTTGTCATAATTTCTAATTTTAAATAATGTCAAACCTGTAGATTTTAAACTCAGGTTTCAGAGTGGACAGTGTGTCAAATTATACTTTTACTACATCTCACATATAGTTTTGTCTCTGATGACCCCATGCTATTGGGAGCTTTTGTATCATTGAAAAGTTGATCACTCTTACCTTGTTTTAGTGATAATGAAAGTACAGTTGTCCTCCCTTATCCCTGGGGGATACATTCCAAGATTCCCAGTAAATGCCCAAAACTGTAGATAATACTGAATTCTATATACACCATATTTTTTTCCTATGTATAATGCCTATGATAAAGTTTAATTTATAAGTTAGGCATAGTAAGAGATTAATAATAACTAATAATAAAATAGAGTGATTATAACAATATACTGTAATGAAAATTGTATGAATGTGGTCTTCCCCTGCCTCCTTTCTCCAGCTCATAACCAAGATAGTGGCTAAGTGGCTAACAGTCTGGGAGCATGCAGCAGTGTCCAACCTTTCATCTTCTCTTGGCCATATTGGAAGAAGAATTGTCTTAGGCCACACACAAAATACACTAACACTAATGATAGTTCATGAGCTGGAAAAAAAGTCTTACAGTGTTTTAAGAAATTGCATTTGGCCACATTCAAAGCCATCCTGGGCCACAGGTTAAACATGCCTGGTACAGCAGGGAGACACGGGACAAAGGGATGATGGGTAGGATGAAGGGAGGCAGTGAGAGATTTTATCACCCTACTCAGAACTTATGAATTGTTTGGTTCTGGAACTTTTTATTTAATGTTTTTCTCATTTAACTATGTATAACTGAAACCTCAGAAAGAAAAACCTAAGAATGAAAGGGATGACTATATTAAACATCTCCTTTGTCTGATGTGACTCTGACCCTTTATATGAGCTAGTTCATGTAGCCCTATGAATTAATTTTGTTATTTGTAAAACTGGTACCAAGCAGTGAGGTAATTTGAATAAGGTACCACAGTTAATACATGGTAGAACCAGAAATGAACTCGGGTAGTACTGTAAAAGCCATTTTCTGACTGTCCAGTGAGACATGATAATTTCCAGTTAGCAATAAGACTTCACTGGATATGTTATACTCTTATTGTTCAAGATATAATGTAGGATTGTCCACCGGGAACCTGATGCAATTTATACTCATCAATGTCACAGCAATGCATTTAACAATAAAATATTTAACAAACAAAACCAAAGGCATCTGCAATATATAAAAACCAGGGGGTCAGAGTAGGTGGAACTTCTGATTAAGTGAACACTTTGGTTGATGCAGTCTTGGGAGAAAGATTTTTGTCTACAGTGTTTGAATCCATTCTTTTGTCTTGCTACTTCAAAGTCAAAATCCTGTACCTTTGGGACATCGTATTCATGGTCTTAAACATGACCCCTCACTGCCCAAAACCATTGCAGTCACTGTAGAAGGTGGAGATTATGCTGAAGGGAGGTTCACCTCTAGATGTGGCCTGAAGTTCAGTGATGAGAGTTCATTGGATTTATATAAGTGCTTGCTGTTCGTTGCTTTATGCTGCTTCTATTCCAAAAGCAGAATTCAATTTTAGAGAGAAAATGTCTTCGCCTAAATGACAAAGTCCTCCAAGTTTTTGTGTATTGACTTTGTTCCTGTATTACTCATCTCTGTTCACTGCTCCTGGCCTTGAGCTGATCCACATGTAAGGTGCAAGTGAGGAAGAGGTTGTACATGGAAGCTGGGACCTAATCCCTGTACAGTCTTACTGAAAGGAGGTCCATGTCCTTGTTGCATTTTGTACATGAGAACATAAACCAACACCAGGTTTAAAACTAGCCTCTCAGCAGGAGGCAACCTTAGGAAGCTAGGGCTGAGGGAGGAAGCACATTTGGAATGTAATAGATAGAACCATCCTTCTAGTAAAAGAGACTGTGCATTGTGTGTGTATGTATGCATGCATGTGTGTGAGACAGTGTACATGTACATGCACATGTATGTGTACATGTGTGCATGTGTGTTTGTGCATGTGCAAGCATTTGTGTGCACATGTGCATTTGTATGAGTGTATGCATTGTATGTGTATATGTGGTGCATGTGTGTATTGCAGCCTAAAAGGAAGGCATTTTCTGCATTAACTGAAAATGGTGACTCAGAGGTGGAATTTCTGTAACAGAAACAAGAGAAAAATGTTAGTTGTGGTGAATGCTCTCCAGGTCGGGGCTTCGGGGCCTATCATAGGAGAGTTTCGTTACCAGCCAACATAATAGTTCATAGTTGCCACAAAATAAATAGGCAAGTCATTTTTACCAGAAAAGTTCACTCTGAGAAATGTTACTAGCACTTCCTCCTGTGCCCCATGGTCACTTGTAGAGAGAACACACTCAGCTAATGTTTTTGGTTGAATAGGCCTGAAATCATCCTGAGGTTTTTTTCAGAAGATCTTCTTCATTCCATTCAGATACTTACTCCTAAGAAAAAACACTGGAAGAAATGTCTAAGATTATTTCTTTAGTAAACTCATCAACTAAAGAAATACTGCTTATGCAATAGTATGGAGCAGGGTTGTTAAGAAAATAATATCACTTGCTATGTTTTGCAGGAATACCCTTATTCACAGTACAATTTAAGAGAAGCAAAACAAATTAAGTGCTTCTTAGGAGTGCTGTGATTAGATATTATTTTTTAGAAAATCTCAGGCAATGCTCAGTATTTCACCTGTAGTTAACAATGGTGGGGGATGGAATTGGCAGCCAATTTCCTGTTCTCATGTTTAATCAGCAAAGGGGGCCTGTCTTCAAGGTGGGATGAGAGGATGAGTCCAACATGAACTGTAGGACTCTTTCATTCATTTGGATGCACAGCAAATGGTCAGTTGATGACCTACAGGAGACATAATGAGCAATTGTTGGTATAAAAAGTCAGAGAACAGGCTCAATTTGAGCCCCTACCTTCTGTGATTGCCTCCAAGGTGTGAATTGAAAGTCTTGTGTTTATATAGCCTGTCCCTCTTTTTCATGCTTCTCACAGACTGGCATCAACATTAGCATTTTGATGGGTTATGGGAACTGGCTGTGACACTATGAAAATATTTCCACTTGGGTCACAGTGGCTGGGAATCTCCCTCCTCAGTTTCTCCATCCACTTGTGTGGCATAGATACGCACACCTCCATGAATACTTCTGAGGGCTACAGTGAAGTGCAATAAAACATGTTAAAGGGTATTTTGACTGCCACATACTTTACAAATATGGTACTACTCTTAAAATAAAATATGTTGACCCTGAGGGTTGGGGGTATTGCAAGAGCAGTCAGGCCTAACATTGAAGAGCTTTCATCAGATGTGTGCCTTGCTGACTAGGTGGATTAGAGCACCAAAAAGTGCAGGTCTCAGGATATGGGAGCAACGAATATGCAGTGCACTGCTCTGGGCATAGCTTGGAGGAGCATTGCCCTTGAGGTCAATGCTGGCTTCCTGCTGTGACTGGGGTTGGGGGCATCATCAAAGTCAAGAGAGCAAACTACTATATTTAACTTGGAGATTCCATTCAGAATAGATAGAGAAGGAAATAGAGACAAAGAATCCACGCTATAGCTGTTCTCTCCTCCTGCATGTGACCTCACCTCTCCTTACTCCTTAGCTTCCAAATGCTCTGTAGTTTCCCATCTTCTCAAATCATGATTATGCTACCTGCCCAAGAGCACATCCTTAGCTGATAACAGATGAATACTGGGCCCACCCCATGAGAAGGAGGACTCCTTCTGATGGCACTTGCGTTTCAGGCCACTGCACAGCTCAGATGCACATATGGCTGAAGAGTTTCTTACTTGACCAGATGCTGTGATGTGTGCCATGCCTCCCAGTGTTGTTTCCACAATGTGACAAATAGTATGAGGTATTAAGTACTTTGCTTTGCCTGAGTGCAGTGACAAGCTTGTTTTGTTGTTGCTGTTGTTGTTTTTGGTTGGTTTGTTTGTTTCTTTTACCTAAGGCATTTTCCCGAAAGTCAAGGTTTAATAAGAAACCCACATTTGGTAAGAAAGCATCTTGCAGAGTGCCCATCATACATTTCCAATGAAAGTTTTCTAAGTTTCTGGTTGATAGGGGACAGGGTTACATCAGTCCCAGAGCCTGACTCTTATGAACAGAGATGGCACCATGGATGGTTATTTCATTTGCCACAACAGATTTCGCTCCTTCCCTGGTACTGGGTCTCCCTCTGTTAGAGCAATTGTGATGTGGACTGAGTGGTCTTAGGCACAGTTCTGACTCTCTCTTATTACTGTGAAGTGCTTGAAAACAGGGATCATGTTATCACTTATCTTCTTTCCTGACTTCCTGCAAAACATCTGGAATGTAGCTCCTGCCATGGTGTGTTAAGTTAGCTCAATTCTATTTTCACTTGGAATGAATTGCATAGAAGAGTGGCTGTTAAAAGAATGTGTCAAAAACATTTGATAGTATATGCTAAAGACTTGTACTTAAAATAAATTACATAAAATATAAATAAATTATCTAAAATACCAATTGCCATAATGATGGGCAATTCACCCAACTTGGAAGAAGATCTTCGGTAGTTTAAAATGATTTTTTGTTTAATATTACATGACTATATCAATTTTAGGTACAAAGCCCCAAATTGATAGAAATCTTACAAACAAGTAATAAAAAAAATCACTTTGAAATTTCCAAGATATATGTTGGCATCTATAAAATAAAAAGGGAAGTAATAGTATCAGGAAAAGCAGGATCTCCATCAATCTTTGTAAAGGCAAGTATAGCGAGGGCTCCATTTACTGCATTTATAGTGATCTAAATAAAATTCATGATAGTGAGGCTTCTAAAACATCAGGTCAAGGATTTTCTAAGTGCTTACTATCAATCAACTGACCAGTCGATCAACATACTTTTTAATTAAATGCTTAATGTAGATAAAGCATTAGGAAATGGGCATAAGGAGGTCATGGTGGAATTAGGCATGGTTTGCCATAGTGTAGTTGGGGAAATTGGTTTATAAAAAGTTAATTCAACACAACTGTGGTAGGTGTTATGATGATAAATAACTTAAGTCATAATATATATACTTAAATGCTAAATTCTGAAGCATATATTAGAAAGGCATAGTGATTTATAGAGAGCAATGGTTCAGGAAATGTTTTACCATAGACATGGAGATGGAGCTGAGTCCTGGACAATGGATAGGACTTGAGAAAGAGAGAAGCATGTGTGAAAGCCCTTGTCAGAAATAGAGGAAAGCAGGGGAAGGGGTGAAGGATGCTGAAGCCATACAGAGGAGGATCCTGAAACTCAAGAAGAGGAACTAATATTTGAAACCATAAAAACAAGGAACTTGCATAGAAGGAAAATTCCCAAAGAAAAATGGAGCTGAAGGAATCTTAATTTGGAAACAGAGGCCAGTGACGTTACACAAAAAAGTTAAATATTGTGGACATCTCTCAATATATATGCACCATGAAAAAATAATTGGTGGCCATGATTATTATTCATGTATTAGTGAAAACTCTCAGGCTGTTATATCAATTCAGTTTACCTTGTCCTATGCATATATGAGGAATATCTTAAAGGAGATGGAATGGGAGTGATCTGTTAATATTTGAGGATTTAAAATGCTTGCTATTCAATCAGTTAATGCATTTGCGTTTTAATGTACAATGCCTTAACTAAAACTCTAAGTAATTTGTTGATTCTGTGGACATAATTAGAGCAGTTGTTTTCAACTAGGTACTAAAATAAATGAGCCAGGTACTAAGGATAAAACTATTAATGAAACTCAGAGCCTGCCCTCACAAGGCATACAAGGTAGTTGGGAACACTGATTTATAAAGAGCTAATTTAATACACCATGGAAGGGGTTACATCAAGTGAGCACATGCTGATACCCAAAGAATGATGGTTGAGGGTAGAAACTATGGGATTTGGGGATTAAATGTTGGTTATGAGAAATGAGATATAAAAGTTGAGTCTTATTTTTTGGAGCTGAGGTACTGGGTAGGTGATACTGTCCTCTACTAAAAGGAAGTCTTCCCTTTATTTTTCCTTCTTATGTAACTGGTAACAGGAGAAGGATTGGAACAAAGTAGGTTTTATAGGAGCTGTTTAAATTACAATACAAAGTCAACTTTACTCAGCTTGTACTTACACAGCTAACCCTGAGGAAGGCCAAACAGAACTAGCTATCTGCTGATGTTGGTTGATCAAAGCCCAAAGTAACCCAGTAACCCAGAATCTAGGGAAGCCTTTCCTTTTACACACACACACACACACACACACACACGCACATGTGCACGCACACACATACACACATACACACATGAGATTATGGAGATTATGGCTAGTTTCTATGAAACACCCTTGGTGAATAACTAATTATTCCAGAAATGAAAGTTTAGATATTCTCATAATGTACACATGAGGGCTATGGAGAAACTAACTCAGGACATCTATAGTGTATTTCCAAAAGATCATGACAACCCAAACTCACAAAGTAAAGTAATATTGAGCTACAGAGACTCCTTGATGTCTCCTTTGCCTCAAGTGATGCATGAAGGTACAGGGGACCTAACACTAAAGAAAATAAAAAGTGAAATATAAACAATAACAACAAAGGCAATACAATTCAAGTAAAGAAAGAAAAGGATGAAAATGAAAATTTATTAGATGCCTAATATATGACACTGGTTATATTCATGGTGTATATTTAATCTTCAAAACAACCCTGGTCTTATCGCATATTTTATATGTAAGCAAATGAGGCTCAGAGAATTTAATTAGGGAGTCTGGAATCAACTGTTCAAGGATTCAAATATTATTCTGTCTGTTCTAAAATTCTTAATGTTTTTCCCACAATATCACTGACCTCTAAGAATGAATACATTAAATTAAGTTTTCAGGCATAAAACACTCTGGCTAGTTTCTCCCTGCTTAGGGGAAGTCACTGGTGCTTTCTTTTACAGACCCTTGCTTATGCCAGGCTTAACAGTTCAGTCTCTAAGATTGAAGTGAGAACTGCCAGTATCAGCCCTTCTTGTTCTGGAAAAATAATCCTTCTAAGTGAAAAGATATGTTTCCATGGCTATTTTACGTGAAAATGTGGACAAAAGGTATGGGAAAATTGATAATCAGATGCATCTGTAGGACACCTGTATTGTTTCTACTTTTGATATCAGTATTTTTTCTAGCAAAAATAGTCCTTGGGATGATTTCTTTAGATTACTGAATCTATGTTTAATTGACATACCATAATTTTTGACAAAATATTTGTACCTTGTGGTAGATTGCAGAATTGAGGCAATTACTCCGTAGCCATGCCCTTTGCAATATGACATTTGGACCATATAATCAGGAAGTGGCATTAATTTTACAATTTCTTGAATCTGCAATGGCCTTGTGACTTATTTTTCCTAAAAGAATGTTGCATAGGAGAGGGTGTCCTAGTTCTGAGCCTAGATCTCAAGGAGAATTTTATGCTTCTACTCTTTCTTAGCACCCTCTTGGCACTTAACCAAGTCCTAGTGTCGTATAGCTGACCACAGACACACAAAGAAACCTGAGGCCAGAAGAACTGTCCAGCTGAGCTCAGCATAAATTGCCAGCCCATTGAATTGTGAAATGAGTAAATTGTTGCATTTTGAAGCAAGTTTCAGGGTGAATTGCTAGGCATCGAAAGCTGACTGATGCATACTTCAATTAATAATTGGGTGCCTTCTGTCCTTCCAGAGTTGAACTTGTTGATGTGGGATATTTGGACAAAGGTAAAAAGAAGTAAAAAGCAAGAGTACACCCTCCCTGAAGTAGAATTAAATTCTACTTAAAGAGAAATAAAAATAACACACATACAATACCTAATGAATCAAGCAAGACAGTATATACTGGTGTGTCCTGAGAAGGGAGAGATAAGTAAATAAAATAAATCAACTTGTTTTTTCACCTAGAAGTTATTCAATCACTGCCAACATATTTGTAGATCACCTCAGCAGCTAAGTTTTCCTTTGGGGAAAGCTTGGCCAGTAATGATATTACTAATAATGATTAATTCAGTGATAGTCAGTGGCCTGTGATACCCATCCAGTTTCATTTGCTTAGAGTACCTAGGTTAACAAATATTAATGCAGAGGAATTTCAATCCATTATTTATTTTTCACCATAATGCTCTCCCAGGTAAAACTAACAAAAACTTTATAGGATTTGCAGTTCAACAAAATCTCCAAACACAAATGTAGTGAAAACATGACAGAAACTACCTAGAGGGAGACCACTGGCTTTTATTTTATTTTATTTTTTTTAAGAAAAAAACCTCAAAAATTTTTTCAGAAAATGTGACTAAGACATACAAATGTCAGAAATCTACCCCACTTCTCTGTCCCAAAGAGAGAAGTATTTGATATTTCTCTGTGAAATATTGTTCCTTCCTTTTTATTTCTGCAAAGCAATGCAGAGCAAAGCAATGCTGTGGTAAAGAAGTGTTGCCATTCCCATTCAAACTTCCAAATTTATGGAGCATTTCAGAAACCTTTACACGTAAATAGGAAGATAATATAGGCCAAAAACCTCAAACCATTAAGCTAGGATTCAAAATCATCTGCTGCTGCTGATGAAGCCTTAGGGATTTTGATGTAGAATAAACTTAATGAGAAGATAAGGTCCACAAGACCAGAGGTGGTATTTTTTGGGGACATTGATGTGTCTAAATTTCCTAAAACAGTGGCAAACACATCATAGGCACTTACTGAATACTTTATCAATAACTGAACACCACATAAGCCACAATAGTCTCTGTATCCAGTGAGACAGTATGATTTTTTCCCCTATTAGTCACTGGAAGTTAAGGCCATTCTAAGGAGGCATCTCAAATGTTTCTCTAGGTGCATTGTTGTAAAAATCCTTTCTGTCAAAATTCACTTATAAAAATCACTAACCAATTTATATTTGGTTGTAATATAGTGCAGTGTTTAATATATGGTAAACATAGTTTTCTAAGTAATGGTATACAAAGGATGGATTATTAGTAAATAACCTTAAAAACTGTCCTGCCCAACATGAAGGAACTTAAGATCATTATGCAAGGTGAAATAAGCCAGCCAGAAATAAAAACAAGAACCATATGATTTCACTCACTTGTGGGACACAAAGCTGAAAGCAACAAAGAAGCAAAACTCATGGACACAATCAATAGTTTAGTAGTTAGTGCTTATCTGAGGATAAAAGGAGAGTGGAGTGAGGGAGGAGGAAGAGAAAGTCAAATATATGGTGATGAAAGAGGAACTGACTCTGGATGGTGAAAACATAATGCAACACATAGATGATGTATTGCAGAATTGTACACCTGGAACCTATGTAATTTTTACTAACTAATGTCATACCAATAAATTAAGCAATTGAAAAAAATTAAAAGAAAAGAAATGTAGGGGTTGACTTATACGTGGGGTCATATTTTACATGGAAAAGTACGGTATATATTTAATTATTAATAATATAACCATGTAACAAATAGAAAAGAACACTTAAGAAAAAACTGTCCTACTATTGTCAAAGAAAAATAAAGCTCTATCTCTCACTTGTTTCTTGCATTAAAAAAGTTCAGTATTAAAATGTAAAAGTAATGCAACCAGACTTCATAAATTGACAATATATTTCTAATATTGATTATATAATAGAATGTAAATTACAAAGTAAATTCATTAAATTTGTGGAATGAGAGATTTTTGGAGAGTTTGGTGTACTTGTGCACAGTTTGATTGTGTGACTTATTATTAGTATATGTGGCAAATTTCAGGCTACTTATATTCGTGTTCTTTCAGATATCACCAAAGAAACACATTAAACGTGAAGAAAACTCCAAGGATGGGTAAGATTGAATTTTGCTCTATCAATAAGATCCTAAAAAAATAGGAAAAACAGCTCAAATAATTTTGGAAGATATGTTAATAGTTTAGAGGGACTCTTGCCCTGAGAAATCCATGGTTTACAAGTGGCATAGCCTTCACAAGCAAGGCAGAGTCAAGTGAAAACAATCTCCATCTAGGACACCCTGTTGAGGAGACTCCCTCAGACATTATAAAGAAAGTTGAAAACTTGTAGTGGAAGATGCCAGATGGAATAAGAAGCAGCTTGCAGAAATGGTTGCAGCATTACCTACATTATTCTCCATCAGCATCTAAGAATATCAAAAGTCAGTGCAAAATGGGTACCAAGAATGTTCACATCACCCTGCTTCACGAACAACAGCGTGTCAAGTGTTCATGACAGGTTTTGGATCTCTGCAGAGGCAGTAAAAATGAAGTTTCAAAACAGATTGCCACTGGAAATAAAACTTAGATTCATCATTATGAGCCTGAGTCAAAGCAGGAGTCCATGCAGTGGCATGAAAGGGGCACACCACTTTCTCAACAGTTTAAGGTGTCATGCTCGGCTGAAAAATTATGGCTGCTGTTTTTTGAGATATGGAGGGTTTCCTGCTGATTGATTACAAGGATAAGGGTGTGAAAATAACTGGAGAGTATTATTCCATTATGCTGAAATGGAAGAATCTGTGAAGGAGAAAAAGAAGAGGAAAATGAATGGGCCAAAGGAGTGCTGCTTTTGCATGACAATGTGCTCGTGTACAAGAGCAGTGTTGAGTTGGCTTCCAAACAGTAAAACACTCTCCCTACAGTCCAGATCTGGCTTTGTCTGATTATTTTTGGTTCCCAGATATGAAAAAAACAGCTTTGAGAGAAGAAATTTACCTATGGCGAAGAGGTTAAAGCTGCAATTTGAGGGCAAAAGCAAAGCACGTGTTTGTGAGGGTATAAATAAACTTATTGAAAGTTCTGAAAAGTGTATTAGGGTTAAGAATGAATATATTGAAAAGGAAAAATAATAAATATTTCTATTTGCCCTTTTTCACCTTCATTCTGCAAGTTTTTTGACCACCTCTTATTATAATCTAGCTTCTTCTCATCACAAAATGTTGGAAAACACTAAAAAATTTTTAATAAATTTGACCATGAAAGAGTTTTAAATATCTGTGCAGAAAACTACAATAAACATGGCTATATGTAAGTATCAACTTGTGAAAAAATTTATATTTTATGTTTTCTAATCCAATATACTTTTAGATTATTGATCAATCAATTAAGAAATAAAAGATGGAATTGCAAAATGGAAAGCAGGCAAAGGGCACAAATTGGGCAATTAATCATAGAATTACAAATGTTAGATAAACATACTATTTTTTATTATTATTACTGGTAAGGCTGAAAATTGCAGTAATGATATTTTGCCTATTAGATTTGTATTTATTTTAAAGGGGGAAAAATCCAGCGTTGATAAAGATATAGGAGATAAACAGTACCTACACTGGTTTGGGAGAATAAATATAATCTTTCTAAATTATGCAATAACTAATAACATTCAAAGAGTTATGCAATGGTTCATACAAACACACAGACACACACACTTTCAAATCTCAAAAGACAAACATTAATGATCAGAAATTCATAAAGCAGGAAAAGAAATATATTTCTCAGTGCTTCACAGTGTGCAGAGCTCATTTCTCAAAGCAGTATGAGTAAGTCACATCCTGTGGACAGTGTTGGTTCTTACTTCCATCCCTGACTTACAAGTTGTGCCCTTGGGTCTAGGAGAAATAAGCAAGTAACCCAATACTGTTTAGTTCATGTGTTCCCTCTCCCCTTAACTACATAAACTTATGGCCTGTTTTCTTTTTTTAACTTTTTTATTGGAATACAATATACATATAAAAAAGTTCAAATATATTGTAAGTGTATTGCTACATAAATTTTTACAAAATAAACACTTTCTTCTAACCAGCATCCACATCAAGAAACAACATGGCCAACACTTGAGAGGCCACTTTATCACATTTTCCAGTCACACTGTCCCTTGGGTAACACTATCCTGACTTCTAATGGTGTAGATTAGTTATGTCTGTTTTTGTACTTTATAGAAATGGCATGTTTATTGGTCATTTAAATATCTTCCTTTATGAACTGCCTGCTTAAGAGTTTTGTCTACCAGTTTGCTTGTTTTCTTATTGATTTGAATGAGTTTTTTTCCTTATTCAAAATGAGCCCTTGGGCAATTTTTTCATAGAAGACAAACAAGTGGCTAATAGGTATATGAACAGATACTCAGTGTCATTAATCTTAAAGGAAATGCAAATTAAAATTACAAGATATCATCTCCCACCTGTTAGGATGGTTATTAAAAATAAACAAGTATTGGTGAGGATGTGGAGAAATGGGAATCATTGAATAGTGTTGGTGGGAATTAAACAATGGTGCATTTGCTACAAAAAACAGTATAAAGGTTTCTCAAAGAATTGAAAATAGAAGTACAGCATGATTCAGTCCAAGTGCTGAAATGGCCATTTGTAAAGACAATGAAATATCTAAACTTATCACTTTTCATCTGAGACAATAGTTTTATTTTTCTTAATTACATCTCATTCATCTAGTTTCACACCTTTAAGCAAATGTTAACAAAGTACCCATGAACCTGGAGAGGTATCTGAGTGGATTATCACAAAAATATTAATAATGGTCATTTTTTTAATGGTGGGGTTTTAGTGAATTTAATTTCACTTTCTATGCAATTTCTTTTCTAGCTGATTTTCAAATAAGCAAGTACTATCTTAGTTTCCTAGGGCTGATATAACAAAGTACCACAAACTTGATAGTTTAAATAAAGCGTCAGAAATTTATTTTCTCACAATTCTGCAAGTTAGAACTCTGAAATCAGGGTGCCATCAAGGTTAAGCTCTCACTGAGACTCTGGGTAAAATCATTCCTGACCTCTTCCTAGCTTCTGGTGAAGGCCATCAACCCTTGGTGTCCTTGGCTTGCAGATGCCTCACTCCACTATCTGCTCCTATTGTTGGATGGTGTTCTGTCAATGTGTCTCTGTGTCTTCTATAGGGACACTAAATGGATTAGTGGCCCACTGAACTCCATTAGAACCTCATGTTAACTAATTACATCTACAATTACACTATTTCCAAATAAGTTCACATTCTAAGTTATGAAGAGTTTCTGTGTTATAAAATCTTTTAAAAATAGTTTTATAAAATGATTTTTCCTGTCACTCGAGAGGTAAGTCGAAATACTCCAGACTATGAATACGAAGTCCAGAAAAATGTTTGACCACAGTCATGGTAACTGCCTCTTCAGAAAAGATTTTTTTTCTGTCTGGGAAGTCTAATAGGGATGATTTGAAACTGTAGGTAAATTTTTAAAAACATTTTTTTAAGTCAGCCTTCATAAATATCTTTTGAACTTACACTCTGGATGATACGTATATTCATACCTCTTGACTCTCAGATTCTGTGTATTTATGTTTTATCATCAAGATTGATCATATTTACTTTGTCTTTAATATCTATAGTTAAGCTTCCTTCTGGGCATTATCTATAACCTGATTTTAAAATTTGAAATACCAAAAATATACTTATGTTATTATTAAATATTAAATAGCTTTCACTGCCTTTTCTAGAATTCCAAGGTCATAAGCTTGTCACTTAATTATAACTCAAGGTGAAATGCAAGTCTTTATTTTTTATATTATAGCAGTTGCTTAAGTTCCCAAACTATATTTAAATTTGAACTAAAATTTTCTTGTACAGTTTTTTTCTCTTGAATTCAAATGGACTTCATTTGGGGGAGAAAGAGAGATGAAAGTTAAATTGTTTTCATAGTATTTCATCTTGTTCTAGACATTGGAATTTATTTGTCTTAAAGACATTTTCTTTAAAGGTCACCAACTGCCTTCTCTACTGTGGGCATGTTGCTTTCAAAGCCTGAAACAAATCCTCATCCTAGGATTTGTTTTCTGTAAACTTTTGAGTTTATTTCTGTTTCTGATGACCCACACCATTCCTTTTTTCAGATTTGTTTTGCTGGAGTGTAAATTCAAGAAACTTCCTCAGGACATCCTAGGAGGTTATTTTTTTTCTGCTCTTTTAGCTGAAAATAACTTTATTTTGCTCTTAGACCTGGTTGAGTTTTCCTAGTACAGTATATAGGTTCAGAATAACTGTCCTAACAAGTTCTGAGGGCAGGCACTTCTCCACTGTTTTCTGCCACTTGTTTATAACAGGACCTCTGACAACAGATAGAGCCTCCATTCTTTGTTTTATTTGTTCTCTCAAAACTCTTACAATCTTCTCCTTCACATGACATTCTAAAATATCCTAAAGCAGGGGTCCTCAATCCCTGAGCCAGAGACAAGTATTAATCCATGACTGAACCAGGCTGCACAGCAGGAGTTGAGTGGTGGGCAAGTGAGTGAACAAAGCTTCACCTGTATTTACAGCCACTCCCAATTGCAGCATTACCACCTGAGCTCCACCTCCTGTCAGATCAGTGTGGCATTAGACTCTCATAGGACTGTGAACCCTATTGTGAACTGCGCATGTGAGGGATCTATGCTTGAATTCCTTGTGAAAATCAATACAGGGGTGTCCAATCTTTTGGCTTCCCTGGGCCACATTGGAAGAAGAAAAATTGTCTTAGGCTACACATAAAATACATTAACACAAACTATACACTAATGATAGCTGATAAGCAAAAAAAGAAGTACAAAAAATATCTTATAATGTTCTAAGAAAGTTTACAAATTTGTGTTGGACTGCATGCAAAGCTGTCCTGGGCCGCATTTGGCTTGTGGGCCTTGGGTTGGACAAGCTTGATATAATGCCTGATTATCTAAGGTAGAGCTACAGTGGTGATGTTAGCACTGGGGAGCAGCTGCAAATACAGATTAACATTAGCAGAGAGGTTTAACTGCACAGAGACCATAATAAATCAATTGCTTGCAGACTCATATCAAAACTCTATCAGTGAGTGGCAAGTGACAATTAAGCGGCATGTGGTAGCAAACTTTATAGTGGCAAGTGAGTCATACAATTATTTCATTATATAGGGTCCAGCAAAGTAATGCCCAGACTTGAGTTATGATTTTAATACCCAATCATAACCACACATGCTTATGATTTTGTAATAATAGATTTAGTGTAGATTAACAGCTCATAAAAAGAGTGTTACTTCTGCTGGACCCTGTATATTATAATGTAATAATAATAATAATAATAGAAGTAAAGTGCACAATTAAATGTAATGTGCTAGAATCATCCCAAAACTATCCCCCCGACCTCTGTCCATGAAAAAATTGTCTTCCGCAAAATGATTCCTGATGCCAAAATGTTGGGGACCACTGTCTGAAAGGCATATCCAGAAATAGCTATATTTTTCATTCATCACATTTGATACTTGTTGGGTCCTTTCAATTTGAAGACTTAGGGATCACTTGGACCTAGATAATTTATTTGATTATTAGCTCTTTCTATTAACTTTATTCTGTCCTTTTGTATTAAATATTAGAACTTCTAGATGAAAATCCTGACCCTCTTATCTGTCTTCATATATTTTCTCTTTTTGTGTGTTCTAAATTCTGGAAGATTTCCTGAGAGTCTCTTCTGAACTCTTACATTGAATAATTACCACCTCCTACCATAACACAGTCTTATTTTAACCCCAATAGCTAATTCTTATTTTCTAATGAAAGCTTCTGCGTACCATATTTTGTTGGTCTGATTTTGTAAACTTATTTTTTCTGCCTTTTCTTATGGAAGATGTTAATTTTTTTTCTTTTACTTCCTTGATTGTATCTGTTTCTGCTGGTTGTTTTCCTTACCGTTTTCATGCTTTAGAATTTCATCAAATGTCTAGTTACTTTTCAATACCTATTTTCTTTGTAGAATGAGGCAGATAGAAGGTCCTAACCAATGTTAAGTGCAGAAAGCTGGATAGACAGGTATGAACAGAGGATGAATTCATACTTGTGGACCTTCTGATAACTACCCTCAAACAGACTTAGCTTGATTTTTCAATGGGAAGGTAAGAAGGACTCCATTAGCACAGACTGCATGGGGCGTGCAAGGCTAGGGGTTATCAATTGAAGATGCAAGTGAGTCCAAACTCCATCATCTCCTGTACTGGGTCCTCTTGTCTAGACATGGTTTCTTCTTTTCTATGCTGTTGACAGAATCACATTTTCTACATGAAGATGGAGTATTAATTTATTCATCATTTTCACCCACCCACCACCACCCAGTACAGTACTTTGCACAGACTAGGCTCTCAATAAATAAATACTCAGTGAATGGATAAATTAAAAAACAATAAAGCAGAACCAAAAAGGATTTCATGTTAACTTGTTATTTTTCTGAAATAAAAAAATAATACTTTATACATTATTGCTCTTCCCTTGAGAATCACAGCTTGAATTCACACAATATCAAACATTTTTCTTAAGGGAAAAAGCATAAAAATTAATAAACAGAAGCATTACTTTTAATGGAATTTGGCCTCCTAAAAACACAGAGTGGGCAATACAATAGGCACTACAAACATTCTTATCTATTTTAAACCAAAGATTAAATTCTTTTTCGGTTCCTGATTCAGTTTAGAGAAAGCAGAATAATATAAATAAATATCTGTGGATGACTACCCTTTTATTGTATTTAAACCAGTACAACTTTAAAGACAAAACTTAGGTAATATGAAAATTAACCTATTGAGATTTAACTATCAAGTGCTCCTTAGTGCTAGACAATATGGATTGTAAATCCAGGAAATAGAGTACACTAAAAATGTTATATCTCTCTGTTAGCTAATCTTTAAAACACATTCTAATAATAGGTGTCTTTGAGAACAGGGGAATAAATGAGGTATAGAATCCAAAGTGAAGAAAGGGATGGCTGTTGGATTGTCTGCACTGAGAGTTCTTGCAGTGTTGGTGGCAGGCCAGGAAGCTCAGCACTGGCTGCCTGGGTGAGTTTGAGCTCCATAGCAATGTGATTTGGGAGGAAAGTCATCCACTGGGACTCCTTATTCTTTCCTGGCTTGTCTGCCATCTTCCTTCCACACTCACTCAATGGTGGGATTTTCATCAACAGAGACAAGCTCCAGTGGCAGCCTTTTGAGAAGGGATCCTTTCAAAGCCATTCTTGTCTTTTTGTCTTATTTTTAAACAGTAGGGCCTAACGTTGGGAGAGGAGAGAGAAACCAACCCTCTACACACACTCCTGATCATCTGGTGAAGGGAATCACAGAATTTCCTAAATAATATGAGAAAAAGCAAAGCCAGGAGATGAGTTTTCCCTCCTCAATTCAGAACAGAATAGAGCATGTAGAGAGTTGCAGTCTCCTGGGAAGAAATTCTATTGAAGGTAGTAGCAAAGGCACCTTAGGCCGACTTCATGGAGAGTCCAGAAGGTGCTCCACAGAAGTGAATGGCCAGGGAAGTGACTGAGCCCTGGTTTCTCTCTGGCTCACTTCCCCCTTTACTTCATCTGTGGATGACACAGCTGAACTCCCTGGTCTGAAGACAGCTAAGTACTTATGCAGGCCCTTTATTAGGCCTGATTGACTTCCATAATGGTGAGGGGTGGCTAAAACCCCAGTCTTGCTGGTTTAACTCCATCTTATCTTTTTTGTTCTTGGAAGCATCAATGATACCATTTCCATCATAGAAGGATTTTTGTGCCTTAAAGCAACTATCTCTAGGAGATTCCTAAATTGTGCATATTCAGCTATGATGGATGACTCCTGAATTCATAACTATCCTCAGAGGAATAAATTTCTCAGTTATTTACTCAAAAAAAAAAAAAACTCTGATAAATGACTTGCTCTTAAAAGTCATAGGTAGCTAATAATGAGAATGAAATGGTTATAGATGCATGAAGCCCAAAATTAATAGGAAAGAAATGGACTTGGGTCAAGAATGAGAAGGGAAAACAGTAAGAACTGGGAGAAGATGTGTAGAAATAATGAATAAACAGTTCTTATCTTAGTAGTTTCACTACCACATCTATTCCACAACAATCCCTAAAGCACTTCCCCAAATGCAGTGGGACCACATGGCTATTATGGTTAGAAGACACCAGAAAAGGTAGTGACCACAGATAGATCATTTCTTCCTGCCAGCTCATGGCAGAAAGCACTTAGGGTTGTGAGTGCCACTAGTTACTTATTCTCCAGCTCTATGACCATAGCTAAGTGAAGCTACTCAGTCTCTATGGTACAGTGCTTTCAAGCACTTACCTCACATGGGGTTGTGAGAATCACATAAGATAATATGTAAGAAAACACTTCATAAATGACTAGATTATATACAAATTTCAAACTACTAGATTATATGCAAAACTTGTGCTACAATGGCTCTCAGTTGCTTTTGTCATCCTGTACTCTTTCCAGGTTAATGCCCTTATATATCTTTGTTGAGACCACACATCACAATGGCACAACTGCTGCCTGATGGTAGAGGCAGTAATAGTATTTTGTCAACCCTCTACACAGTGAATAGCACACAAGGTGGACGTGAATCAGATAAAGCCAAATAGAATCCTTTTAAAATTAGTAAATAAAAGCTAAGAAATTGAGTGTTGTGATAGTTAATTTTATGAGTCCACTTCACTGATAAGGTGCCCACATATTTGGTCAAGAATTATTCTGGGTGTGTCTTGGAGAGTTTTTCTGGATGAAATTAACATTTGAATTGGTGGGCTGAGTAAAGCAGATTGACCTCTCCAATGTGGATGGGCCTAATCCTTTCAGTTGAAGTCCAGAATGGAACAAAAAGGCTGAACCTCCAGAAATTATGAGGGACTCCTGCTTCACTTCTTAAACTGTGTCATGGGTTTTCTCTTGTCTTCACACTCTGTTGCCTTACAACTGCCAAACCATCTGTCCCCTCATGCATTCCCCTTGAAATCCTAAGGCAGGAGCTCAGCATGGAGGCCACAGGGGCATATAATACTTCACATCACCCTGTATGGCCCTGAAGGATGGCTGATTAGTCAATGATGGATAAGAATCCTCAAGGGAGGAACAACTTAAGACAGGCACAGTCACATAGGGGCCATCAGGAGAGAGCTAGGGCTCTACAGAGGTGACGCACAGACCCTCAACCTCTTTGAGGTTGATTGATCATTAACCCCCTGGCTGCTTTGTGTCCCATGCTGCTTCAATGGAGACCTGAAAGAACAATATTGGTCATGTGCCAAAAGGAGTGATTTAGGTACTGAGTCAACCCCCTGGGGTGTTCAGTATACTGAGTACTTGGGGCTATATGTTCTTATAAAAGTACAATGCATGTTGAAATACAATGGGGACTTTCAGAAAAAAGGCAGTCTCCTAGGCAACGTAACTCACAGACCATGGGATAACCAATTTTACTTTCTTGTATGCTCATCACTAAAAGCTATGCATCAGCTCAATTTGTGATGCCTGGTCCTTTGAGATTGAGGTCCTTTTGCCCTACTTGAAACATACTTTTGACTACTGTGCTTCTTAACTTTGCATCACCCTACTCATTCACTCACTGCTCATGTCATGCTAGACATGACAACCCTCAACCAAAACATCAGATATTTTTGGATCTTAGCCTTTATAATCACATGAGCCAATTCCTTACACACTCACACATACATGAACACATACATGTGCACACACACATTCTATTGATTCTTTTTCTCTGAAGAATACTGAATACATGGGTCTCTTCTTTTTAAGTTATAAGCTGTGAAAGTATAGGTTTGGGACTAACATTGGCCATCATCCCTCCCATATGAAGAGAACCTTTAAGTACATTAACTCTTAAAGTTGTTCACACTAATTAGTGAGAAAATATTAGCCCAAAGTGTACCTATTCTCTACAACCTTTATGCTTTATCAAAATATTTTGGCATACAGATCCAGGTGTCACTATATCTGGAGAGGAAATCAGTCAAGCCAGTGAACATTGTGATCCCAACAGATGCTCACAGCACTAAACTAGTAATCTCCATGCTAGGCTTTGAGGGAACTCTGTTCGTTGTTATGAGCTAGGAAAATGCCATCCTGGGTGGCTTGGACTGGTGAAATGCACGGACATGAAGATGAAACAGGCTCTTACATAATTAAGTTTGGAAAGGGAGACCAGTATGCAGTCCTGCTTTCTATCCACAGCAAGAATCTTCATATAACCACCCTAACTGGTGATCAGAGTATTTTCTGATGGAAAGTCTTCCAAGAACATTGAACAACCAAAGACCCAGCATTTCAGAAAGGTCATGATAAACAAGATAGAGGTGTATAGCAGGCTCATTCTTATGGCAAAATATGAGTATGTGGCTTCATGGTTCAGTTTGAGGAATGAGACATCAGAGGATTTCCAACTACAAAGCCTAGAACTCCATTAGAAATGTATTCCTTTGGATCAAGGCATTACTGGCTTTGGAAATAAAAGCTGCCATTATCTTTAAAATTTAATGTGCACTTTGGTGCCAGAGACTACACTAGAAACTTGGGATATGCTTGTAGCATCTCAGTACGATTCCATCAGACTGCTCATAGAATTCACTAACATACTTTAAACAGAAGTTACCCAGACCACACAGATGGCAGGCAGCAGAGTGGACTGTGAATCTAGGTCTTTGCCAATATGTAACCTAGATGCATTGGCATCTAGCTCTCTAACTCTACAGTTCCTTCCCAAATGTGAAGGAATTGGTAACTACTGTTAGTGTTTGACCTGTTCACTTACTTCCTGAGCATGTGGCCTCCATTTTACTCTCTGTGTTTTACTAGAAAACAGAAGTGACCACCCCAACTACCCATCTCTCTATTCCTAATCAAACTGGCACTTCACTCAAAGAAAGAATAAGAAGTAAACAGTAACTAATTCTTACAGCCTTTTAACAAAAAAAATTATGGTGACTTGATTTTGATCTTGCAACAGAAAGGAGACACCCAGCATTCTCATATAGTCATGTCTAACCAGGAACGTATCCTCTGGAACCCCCAAACAGAGAGGCAATTCACTGTTGTTGTTCCTTCCCTGAGCCAGCAAAATGCTCCTTGTCCACCAGGGCTTTTTGTGACCCCACAGCCTGGAGTAGAACTCTGTGGCACAGGATGATGGGCTCCTCCTGCAGGAAGGATCATGCCAGGAACCTCCCATGCCAGGGTCTCCCTTGGCCCGAGATGCTTGTCCATGTAGCTAATGCTTTCACCTTCTTCAGGTGCTGCTAGGTTACAGCTTCTGGTGATACCTGCTCCAATGCCAAATTCAAATTTGCAACACCCCCACCACAGGCATTTCTGATCACCCATACCCTGGCTTAAGGTTTTCCCATGGCATTTATCATATTCTAACATACTGCATACTGTATATATGTATATATGGACATGTATGCTCTATATACTCTACATTATATCCCTTTATTAAAGTGTCATATCCCTGAGAGTTTCTGAATTTTTTGATTAATACAGAGCCTGGCAGAAGTAATACTCAGATTTAAGTAAAGATTTTATTACAAAATCAAACCATACATGCTTATGATTTTGTAATAAAAGATTTGACATAGATTACCAGCTCATAGAAAAGGGGCATTATTATGTTGGACCCTATAGTTCTGAGGGAATGAATGAAATATTAACATGGATAACATTTTTGACTTCTGTGACTGCTGCAATGACTGAAAAGAGGGCTACTGTAAATAAACATTTAGGAATTTAAACTTGTCACTACCATCAGCCATCCCAGCATCATTCTGCTAATTCATTCTTCATTCATCTCATCAGCAAACACCTGCCTTCTTGCTGTGCACTAGGGCTGCATGAGCCTTACTTAGTGCATCTTCAGCAATTGCATGTCAGCTGGTATAAAACTGGTGAAACCCTAGAACTTTATATTAACAAATTCACTAGGAAAATAAAGAAGTGATGACATTTTAGTGGTACATGCCCTCTTCATTTGTTCTTTTGCAATGATCTTCCTGAATAACATGTTTTTAGGTCTCTGGAAGGCTCTGGCTGTATCACCTGTGCAGAGCCTGGGGTTTGGGAATGTTGGGCTGTCATCCCAGCTGCATGTCAGGTTCACTGTCCTTTTTAGACAGTTCACATGCCTCCAGTTTTGGAGTAGTTGGTACAGTAATCCTGCCTGCTGAGATAGACAAACTTGAGGAGAAGCAGGATTTGGGTGGATTTTTCCAGAGATTCAATAGTTATAATCTCAAAAACACAATTTTATGTCAGTGTAGTCTCAAATTACTTTACTTAGCAGGTGACAAATTTTCAATATAAAGTTCCTGTATGTATTAATGTTTTCCCTTCAAATAATGAATGGAAATTGATTTCACATATCCTAAATGACCTACTGCTGGTTTGTACATGTGTTGGGGATGGGGGCAGAAGTTAATGGGTTCTGTTTTGTGCCATCTGTTCTCATATCTCAATGGTACATGATATTAAGAATCACAAGTGACATTTTACCACCAAAAGGTTAATTTCTGCATCTTGTGGACAAAGCTGAGACAGCATTAAAAGCCCAGATAGAAATGAAGATAGGAGGGAAATATTAGTGTACCTGGACAACTTCAAAGCATTTATTTTATCAAATTAAACAAATTACCTTCAAACACCTAACTACAGTCAGAAAAGGTGTTTGCTTAATCTTGAAGTAGAGTGAAACAAATTCAGCTGCCAAAATAATGGAGGGAAGTGTGTATGTACTGTGTGGGTTGAGTGTGTGTTGTATGTCATGAGTGTGGTATTGTGTGGTGTGTTTGTAGAAAATGTGTGTGTAGAGTGTATGTTTGTTATTGTACATGATATGGAAGAGGAGTTGAGAGGGATACTGGGAGAACTGGAACAATCTTGCCCCAGAACTGCCCAACTCACAGATTGCAATTTTCCTGGCTCAGCCCTTGGCAACAGGCTGTAGCCTGCACACCTGTGAATGGTGGAGACTAGATGACAGGTCTGCAGGCTTTTGTGAGTGCACAGGTGGACTCACAGGTGACAATCTGTACAATGCTTTGCAAAACAAGCTTAAAGAAAGCATCAAGCTGAGATATGGACACTCAGAACAAGCCAGTGATGAAAGCTTGGACAGTCTCCAACTTGTATACTGGGTACACCCAGTTGATCCATGGCACTGAATTTACACTGTCTCTGGTTACCCAGATTTATGGAGACCAGGTTCCATAATGTCTGCTCACCATCATGGCCCAACAAACATCTTGCTTCTGCTCATCTACTGGTCCATTTCTAGAATTTCTGTCATGTGCATCCTCTTCCTGCAATCCTTCACCTCCTCTCTTACCTTCCCTCAACTCCACATGCATTCAAGGCCAAGCCTGGTGTCACCTTTTATGCTAGCTATCCCTTAATTTTTTTTTGAAAAGACTCTCTGTGCTGCCAGCTATGGCCTCTCCCTTGTCCAGTGTAGCACGTACCCACAAAAGCTGTTAGTGTCTATGTCAGATCCATCTATCCCATCTTTACAATTAAATAATAAATGTTGGGAAGAAGCAGCTATGTTAGAAACAGTTGTTATGGCTCCATAGCACCTCCTAGCTGGTGTTCTGCCCACTTTTCCCACAGAGAGTGTGAAAAGCTGTCCATCCATCATCAAAGCACATTTCAGCTCAAATCAATACATTTGAACTCAAACAGATTGCTGAAACATCCATATTTTTTACCACCATGTTCTGCTCCTCTTTTGATTATATATCTTCAGTGCAGCCCAAATTACAAAGAGTGATCAAGAAATTCGTATAATGAAGGGGAAGAAGAGTAAATAAAATTATTTATTATCTTTCCTTTTTAATATATTCACTCTTAACCTTAATACACTTTTCAGATCTTTCAATAAATTTATTTATACCCTTGAAAAAAATTGTTGTGTTTTTGCCCCCAAATTGCAGCTTTAACCTCTTCATCATCTGTAAATTTCTTCCCTCAACATAGTGGGGTGTTCTTTTTTTTTATATTTGGGAACAAATTATAATCAGACAAAGCCAGATCTGAACTAGAGGGAGGGTGGTTGAGAGGAGCCAACTCAACATTGCTCTTGTACACTAGCATGTTGTCATACAAAAGCAGCACCCTTTTGGTCCATTTTCTATTTCTTTTCTCCACAGATTCTTTTAACCAGCAGAATGGAATAATACTCTCAAGTTATTGTCACACCTTTATCCTTGTAACTGATCTGCAGGATACCCTCTATTTCCCCAAAACCAGTAGTCATAATTTTCTAGCCAATTGTGACACCTTGAACTTCTTAAGGTGTGGCGTGCCCTTTTCATGCCACTGCATGGGCTCCTGTTTTGACTCAGGCTTATAATGATGAATGTAAGTTTCATTACCAGTGACAATCTGGTTCAAAATTTTATCTTTGTTGTCTGTGCAGAGATCCAAAAACTGTCATGAAAGCTCAATGGGCTGTTGTTTTTGAAGTGGGGTGAGGTGAGCATTCTTGGTACCCATCTTGCACTGACTTTTGACATTCTTAGATGCTGATGGAGAATATTCAAAATGACTGTAGGTTATAGTCTAACCATTCCTGGAAGGTGATTTTTATTTCATCTGGCATCTTCCACTATAAGTTTTCAACTTTTTTTACAATGTCTCAGGAACTGGCCTCAACAGGGTGTCCTGGATGGAGGTCGACTTCAATCTTCTCTCTGCCTTGCTAGTGAAGGCTATGCCACTTATAAACCATGGATTTCCCAGGGCAAGAATCCTGTTAACCATTAACATCTCTTCCAAATTGTTTGAGGTGTTTCCTTTTTGGTGTGTGTGAGGAACTTAATGACAGTGCAAAATTCAATATTATTATGCATACTTCATATTTGACATGATTCTTCAGTAATATTTGAAAGAACATGGATGCAAATAGGCTAAAACTTGACCCATACACTAATGAGTAACACAATAAAAATTTGTGCATTAGAACTCCCACCTCTATAATAACCTACCCTCATTCAGCAAATTCCTTGACCACCCCTCATAATAATTTATTAGTGTGCCAAAAAAATTTATAAACATTTTAAGAGATGTTATCTATGTATTACTTTTCAAAATTGAATTGAATTATGGTAGCAAAGTGTGATATAATGTTCACTCAAGAAGTGGCATTAATCAAATAATCCTCTTATTTGAGGAGCTCATGACCATTTGAAGTGGTATTTGAAATTCGAGAATATTGTTTGAGTTTCCTCCACATTCTCCTGACTTAATACCCCTTGACTTCTACTTGTGGGGGACCTTAAGGACGTGGTATACCCTATAAAACTAGCTACACTGGTGGTACTTTGGGAAGAAATTGAAACAGCATGCACAATGATACAAGTGGACACTTTGGTTGACGTTGCTCAAGCAGTAGTTCACCAGAATCAGAAGTGTCTTGACGCTGATAGCAACCCCTTAGAGCAACTCTTGTATTCATCTTTTGCTATTGGTATAATATTGAGTATTAAAATTTTAACACATTTTTCCTTTCTTAAAATGTGTATACATTTCTGCACCCTCTGTATATGAAATATACTCATATGTGATTGCTATTGAGTTTTAGAACCAAATATTATGTACAAATATAGAAACTTTCTTCGGTTAGACCCTCCCTTTCTTTTCCTATTAAAACTCTTTCTTTGTGTTAACACAGTTTTTGGAAGGAATCAAAATATGCATATGGGTATACAATTTGAACTCCAATTAATATGTTTCTTTAACTATTAAACAAATGTTTATTGAACACTTATTGTGGACTACTTATTATGTTAGACACTCGATATGTGAGAAAAGCCCTGCTTTTTGTCTTCAGAATGCCCAGCTTAACCTCAACAATAGCTCCTAGTTATTGAGCACCTACTGTGAGTTGGATATTCACATACAACATTGTATTCAATCTCATAACAATCTTATAGGACACATACATTGATTTGGCAAATGGAAAAACCAAAGATTAGAACCTGCCCAATACCACAGAGATAATAGCTGCAGAGCTCAGGTTTTACTTCACTCATGACTGATACCACCACTCCTGGTGTTTGTTGAGAGAGGGAGAGAGTTGATGCACACAGTGGTGTAAAGAAGATGGTCTGAGAACCAGAAGGATGGGGCTAGCCATCCCACCTGGCAAGAAAACAGCTCCTGGAATTAGGGATCCATCACTCTTGAAGGATTCAATGTCCCATTAGTGAAATAGCAGTGAGGAATTGACATTCAAACAGGGTTCATGTAGGGTCTCAGTTTGCAACTGCACCTGCACCTGCCACATCTAACTCTATCTTTCCTCTCACAGTTTCAAACTCAGGAGGCACTTAGTAGACAGAGATGCCTGGTATAAAGAGAAATGAGTGTGAAGATTGCAGTCTAGGTTAAATGATTTTGTCTGAACTCTGAGCGGCTTTATCTCCCCAGGGTCAACTAGCTGCTTCTCAAAGCAATACATAATTCAGTTATGTTCTATGTAGTTTTGTTAAACAGAAGTTGTATCCTTCTCAAAGACACCTCTGAACTAGCAGTCTTCATGGACTGGGACCAAGTGCAATGAAGGCCTCACTATGGCATTATTTGGCCCCAGTGGGCCAAAGAGGAAGGCATGTGTTTTGCAGAGCCTCTACACCAGTTCACAGCTGGGGCTGCAGATGGACTCATTGCTCAACATTGGAGATGAGACTGAATCAGGACCCCTGGAAACAGAATCTGGAGTCTTTCCCCAATGACAGTTTTTGGTAGGTTTACAGGAAGCCATGAGTGCAACTGTTCATTGCTCATCCCTCAGAATGACAGCTCTATCAGACTAGCTGCGTGTTTTGTCAGGAGGCCACAGAGGGGATCATTTAGGAAAGAAGAGTCACCTCTAAAACATAGCCCCCAGGTGCAGACTCCATGCATTTACTGTAACACCATCCTATTAGGATTTGAGGAGTCAATAAGCTGAGGGGATTTATATCACTAGTTCACTCTATCCATTTCCTAACTGTGCTTGTTCTGTGTGTGCTTTCTCCTGGGTGTTCTCAGGTGACTGTTGTCCCTATAAGTGCTCGTGGGCTACAGACACACTAAGACTACACATTTGTTTTCTTCCGCCTTACAGGATCTGGCTGTGTAACAATGCTGTGCCTTGGGCAGCTGCTCTGTAAACACAGCAGGCCTCAAGTACAACTCTTCCTCTCCCCAACCCCCTACCCCCAAACAGGCTGTTTTAGCTGGCTCTCTGGGAACATCTCTTACACAAGGGTTTGCCGTGGCTCTTCAGTGACTATATATACAGTATCTCTCTAGCAGGCAAAATCCTTATTAGTAGTATGTTTCTGACAGCTGCTTGAACCAAGAATGTAAATACAGCCACTAAAACTAACACCATCCGATGGGCATCAGCTCCTGAGTCTCCCAGCACAGGAGGGAGGGGAGACCAGGAACCAGCTTCAAATGAAAGGAGTAGTGCTCAGTTTAAAGGTGCAGATCCCCCTTAACACTTCACATTAAGGCTCTGAGGCTAGCCAATTGCTCTCCTCCTCCACTTTCCCACTCTCACTCTCTATAAGCACAGAGGCCATGGCTGCTGGCACTGGGGAAGTGAATAAAGCCAGGAGGGCAAAGATGAGAGCACCTAGGTCTCTGACTTTAGAGTATCATGCCTTCAGTCACAGCTGTGTGGAAAGTTAGTTTTATAGGCTAAACTTAGACCCCCAAAATTTATATATTAAACCCTAACCCCCAGGACCTCAGAACATGACGGTACTTGAAGATAAGGTTTGTAAAGAGGTGACCAATTTAAAATGAGATCATGGTCAGAGACTATTCTAATCTGTCTTTATAAGAAGAGATAAGAATTCAGACACATACAAGGACATGTGAGGACACAGGGAGAAGGTAGCCATCTACATGCCAAGAAGAGAGGCCTTAGGAGAACCAATCCTGCAGACACCTTAATATTGGACTTTCAGTCCACAGAGCCATAAGAAAAGTCTCCCATGTGTGGCACTTTCTTATGGTAGCCAAGTAGATGAACACAAGTGGATTAAGCATTGGTTCTGGTGTCTCCCTCGTGCTTTCCTGCCCATTTATTCTGCCACCAGCACTCCTTCCATCACATGTCCTAATATGCCCAGATCAGCTTTCTTGGAGAAGCAAATTAAACTCCACTTGAAATTCCACTGTACATTATTGTGACAAAAGAAATTTCAGCCATGGAACCCCAGCAATTCCCCTTCTGGGTATATACCACCAAAATTTGAAAACTGTAGTTTGCAAATATATATGTACCCCAATGTTCATTGCAGCACTGTTAACAATGGCCACATCATGGCAACAACCAAATTACCCTTTGATAGATGACTGAGTAAAGAAGTTGTGGTATATAGGCAAAATGGAATTATTACTCAGCCATAAGAAAGATGAAATACTATTTGCAACAACGTGGATGTGCCTTGAGATTATTATTCTAAATGAAATAATCCAAACAGAAAAAAACAAAAAATCATATGATTTCACTCATATGTGGAAGGCAACAAAGAAACAAAAACTCATGAACATAGTCAATAGTTTAGTGAGTACTTGAGGGTAATGAGGGCAGGGAGAGTCGAATATATAATGATGGAAAGAGAACTGACTCTGTGTGATTAACGCATAATACAAAACATACACAATGTATCATAGAATTGTACACTTGGAACCTATGTAATTTCTACTAACCATTGTCACCCCAAAAAATTTAACAATAAAAAATGTTTCTTAAGTTTAAGGTGACTAAATGATCTAGTTTTTCCAAGATATTTGCATCTTATTCATATGGCATAATGATTAATAGTGTCTCCTTTCACCCTTTTATCCTGGCATAGATTATAAACTATTTGGTGAAGTTATTTTGCATTCTTGTGCCTCTGTATCCTACTGAGAGTCAGATTACTAAGCTAATAATAAAAATGACTTAATCATCCTACTCACTTACTTAATATCAACACTTGGTTTTTATTCAGTGGCCTAGGTTGTGTAGTTTATGACATTAATCATGATGTTTAGAAATTTAGAAATTGTTTTTTTTCCCAACAGACCATTAGGTCTATTATTACAATTGAGTTTCATGAAAATCCTCTATGATCAAGAAGACAAATTCTTCTTTCCTAGAAGAGCCTTAAATGACAATGAATTCTTTTCAAAGTCTTGGAGTCTTGTCTTAGGTCACATGATAATGGGGTCAAAACTGGAATTTTTGTCTTCACCACAATTCTGGGGGTATTCAACATTAATTTTCCTGTCTTTGGGTGGGATGGGAGTTGTATGGGTAAGAGACAGAGGGGATGAGTGTTTTTTTCTTCTTCTTGTTTATTGGTTGGTTTTAGGTTTTGAATATTTGAAAATAAATGATGGAAAAGTAAAGATAGCAGATCTCACCCTGATACACTCAAATATGAGAAAAATACTTCTCTTCTTTCCCTTCTAGAAAAATAAGGAAAGAAAAATTCAAACTTCTACTAAGCATAAACCTAAGCTTAGGATTTGCCATGTTTTCCCTTTGCCTTTTTTTTTTTTGCCTCTGGTTTTACTTCTTGATGACATTTAAGCATTTGCCTATACCTTTGTCCATTCAGGTTGCTATAACAACATACCACAAATAGGGTAGCTTATAAACAAGTGAATTATTTTTTCCACACAGTTCTAGAGATTGAGAAGTTTCATCGCTTCTCAGCCTTTTGGCTAAGATCAAGTGAGATTGAGAAGTTTCAGATCAAGGCGCTGGAAGATTCAGTGTCTGGTGAAGGCCTACTTCTTAGTTTATAAATGGCACCTTCATACGTGTTGGTACATGATGGAAGGGGCATAGACCCCTCTCTCCAGCTTCTTTAATAAGGGCACTGATTCCATTTATGAGCGCTCTCTTCTTACAAACTAATCACTTTCCAAAGGCTCCACCCCACATTAGGCATTAACTTTTCAAGATGAATGTTGGGGAGATACAAACATTCAGTCTACAATCACCTGTGTGCAGAGTCCTCTTGAAGAGTAAAAAACCATTAAAAGATTCTATACTGCTAGTGTTCTTCAGTTGTTCCAAATTCAGAGGGAGGTTTATGTTAATTCTGAGTTTAAAAAGTCATAAAAGTTAAAGGTTAGACACAGGAAGTGATGTACCTCTACTTTATTAGGCAGTGAGGTTGAGAGAGAATGACAGATGTGTCAACTTAGTGACGAATGGCTCAAGAGCATTCAAACTTGTAGCCAGCTGGTGTGAGAGATGGCCTTTGACAATAATTACTTGAAGGAAAGCAATTCTCAGAATGAGAAGCATAATGTTCTATGAGGTGTTTGTTACCTACGAGCTTAACTAGAAATAAACAACAAAGCTGTCTATACATAGGTGGAAAATCTTCAAAAATGACAACAACAACAAAAAATGGGTATGATAAGACTGGCAACAGAAGCAGCGGGATTCAAGTTACAGCAACATGATACATTACATGCAATTTTTAACTACTTTTTTGGGGTGTAACTTAGTCCAGCTTTAACTACTGCAAGTGTACAATCTAGTAACTTGTAGTAAATTTGTAGAGTTAAGCCATCATTGCTACAATTCAGTTTGAGAACAGTTCCATCACCTCCCAAAATTAACCATGAGTCCTATTTGCAACCAATCAATGCTTCCATTCTGATGACCACCAAACCTGTGCTCTGGCTCTATAAATTTACATTTAATAAAGAATCAGTGCCCTTCTTTTTTCTTCCATTTTTAATTATTTAAATTATTTTATTAGTTTCATGTGTACAAGAGAACATAATACTTAGACATTTACAGACATTATATAGTGATAACCCCAACAGATCTATGCCCCATCTGATACCTTACATACCTATTACAATACCATTGACTACAAAAGCACTGTCCAGAAAAAAATCCAGCCATAAATGCCTCTATTTTTCACATTATATGGCTGGATACTTTCTAGACAGCCCTCATATTTCCTTTGCTGTACTCTACGTTCTGTGACCATGTATATTTTAAAGTAAGAGTTGACATTGAACATTATTTTGTATTATTTTCAGATATACAAAAGAGTGGGTAGGCATCCACATAATTTATGCCTGATGGGTCCAGTATCCACAATGCATAGCTTTTTTTACATTATTAACTACATTTCTCATACTGTACCTCACATCCCTGAACCACTATTTAACTACCAAATTTCATTTCCCAGTCCCTGTATATTTCCCACTCATTCCCCAATACCCCTTCCATCTGAAACCATCACCTTGAGTCTATTTCTGTTTTGACAATTTGTTTATACTGTTCTTTAGATTTCACATATAAGTGAGATCATATGGTATTTGTCTTCCTCAGTCTGACTTATTTTGTTTAGCATAATAACTTCAAGTTCTATCCATGTTGTTGCAATGGTAATATTTCATTATTTTCATGGCTGAGTAATACTCCATTATGCAAATATACCATACTTTCTTTATCCAATCGTCTATTGATGGGCATTTAGGTCTTTTCCATATCTTGGCTATTGTGAATAATGCTGCAATAAACAAAGGGGTGCATATATATTTTTGAATTAGTGTTTTGCATTTCTTTGGGTATTATAAATACCCAGGAGTGGAATTGCTGAATCATGATGTAGTTAAATATTTAATTTTTTGAGAAATCTCCATACCATTTTCCATAGTGGCTGTAGAAATTTGCAATCCCACCAGCAGTGCACAAGTGTTCTTTTTTTCTCCACATCCTCACCAACACTTGTTGTTGGACAATTTATTGATGATAAATATTCTGACAGGAGTGAGGTGGTATTGAAGTTTGAATTTGCATTTCTCTGATTATTAGTGACATTGAGAATCTTTACATGTGTCTATTGGCCATCTGTATGTCCTCTTTGAAGAAATGTTTATTCAAGTATTTTGCCC
The DNA here is from genome assembly GCA_004026885.1 of Lyroderma lyra. Classification (NCBI taxonomy): domain Eukaryota; kingdom Metazoa; phylum Chordata; class Mammalia; order Chiroptera; family Megadermatidae; genus Lyroderma; species Lyroderma lyra. The sequence goes on from PVJL010008875.1 coordinate 46,770, forward strand.
ATTTTTTAATTGGGATTTTTGTTTCTTTGACGTGGAGTTCTATAAATTTTATATAAATTTTTCATATTAACCCTTTATCAGCTACCTCATTGGTGAATATCTTCTCCCATTCTATAAGAGGTCTTTGTTTTCTTATTTTTCTTTTGATGTGAAAAAAATTTAGTTGGATATCTCATTTGTTATTTATTTATTTATTTATTTTTGTTTTCCTTGTCTGAAGAGATTTATAATAAAAAATAATACAAAGCGTAATTTCTGAGATATTACTTCCTATATTTTCTTTGAGGATTTTAAGGTTTGGGGTTTTATATTTAACTGTAATTCATTTTGAGTTTATTATTGTATATGGTGTGAGAAGGTAGTCCAATTTCATTTTTTGTATGTATCTGCCCAGTTTTTCCAGTACCATTTATTAAATAGACTGGTTTTACCCCAATGTAAATTCTTGCTTTCTTTGTCATATATTTATTGACCATAAAGACATGAATTTATTCCCAGGCTTTTATTCCATTCCATTGATCTATGTGTCTGTTTTTATGTCAGTTATGCTATTTTGATAACTGTGGACTTTAATTATAATTTGATATCTGGTAGACTGGTTTCTTCAACTTTGTTCTTCTATTTCAGGGTTGCCTTGGCTATTCTACATCTATTATGGTTCCATAGAGATTTTAATATTATTTGTTCTAGTTTTGTGAAAAATGCTATTGGTATTTTGATAGAAATTTTATTGAATCTATAAGATTGCTTTGGATAGCATGGACATTTTAACTATATTAATTCTTTATTCATGAGCATTTATTTGTATCTTCTTTAATTTCTATCTTCAGTGTCTTATCATTTTCTGAGTACAGGTCTTTTACCTCCTTTGTTAAATTTACTCCTAGGTATTTTATTTTATTTTCATCTTATTTTATTGATGTAATTGAAAATGGGATTGTTTTTTTAATTTCTCTTTCTGCTAGTTCATTATTGGTGTATAAAAATGCAACAGATTTCTGGATATTAATTTTGTATCCTGCTATTTTACTAAATTCATTTATCAGTTCCAATAATTTTAGCTGGAATTTTTGGGGTTCTCTATATGTAGTATCATGTCATCTGCAAATAATGACAGTTTAACTTCTTTTTTTCCTATTTAAATATCATTTATTTGTTTGTTTGTTTGTTGTAGCCTGGCCTTCCAGTACTATGTTGAATAACAGTGGTGGCAGTGGACATCCTTCTATTATAATTATTATTATTATAATTTTTGGTAGTTCCCTGGTTGGGAATTGATCCCGAGCCATGATATTGAGTGTGCCAAAGCCTAGCTACTACACCACCAGGGAACCTCCTTGTCTTATTATTAATTTTAAGGGGAATGGTTTTAGTTTTTCCCCATTGAGTATGATGCTAGCTATGGGGTTTTCATATATACCCTTTATTATATTGAGATATATTCCCTCTATTCCCACTTAGTTGAGACTTCTTAGCATGACTGCTAGATTTTGTCAAATACTTTTTCTGCATCTATTGATATTACCATATAATTTTTGTTTTTCAGTTTGTTTATGTAGTGTGTCACATTAATTGATTTATGTATATTGAACCAAACTTGCATCCCAAGAATGAATTACACTTGAGTGTCATATATGGTCTTTTTAATGTATTGCTTAATTTGGTTTGCTAATGTTTTCTTAAAATGTTTGCATCTATGTTCATTGGGGATATTGATGTACAGTTGTCTTTCTGCAACATTTTTGTTGGTTTTGAAGTCAGGGCAATGTTGGACTCATAAAATAAATTTGCAAACTTGCCTTCTCAAAATTTTTGGAATAGGTTGAGAAGAAGAGGTGTTTATGCTTTTTTGAATGTTCAGTAAAATTCACTTTGAAGCAGGCTTATCCAGGGCTTTTTTTTGTTGCAAGCTTGTTGATTACCACTTCGATATTGTTGTTAGTAATTGGTCTGTTCTGATTTTATGTTTCTTTTTTTCTCTTTTTATTGTTGGGTTTATTGGGGTGACATTGATTAGTAAAAATTACATAGGTTCCAGATGTACAGTTCTATAATCATCTATGTGTTGTATTATCTGTTCATCGCCCAGAGTCAGTTCTCTTTCCATCACCATGTATTTGACTCCCCCTCCTTCCTCTCCCACCCCTCCCCCATACCCTCAGATAACCACTAACCACTAAACTATTGATTGTGTCTCAAGTTTTTGTTTCTTTATTGCTTTCAGCATTGTGTTTCACAAGTGAGTGAAATCATATGGTTCATGTTTTTTTCTGTTTGGCTTATTTCTCTTTGCATGATGGTCTCAAGGTCCATCCATGTTGTCATAAATGGCAATATTTCATCTTTTCTTATGGCTGAGTAATATTTCATTGTATATATGTACCACAGCTTTTTTAGCCAGTCATCTATTAAAGGACACTTTGGCTGTTTCTATGATTTGGCTGCTGTGAATAGTGTTGCAATGAACATGGGATGCATATGTCTTTGCAGGCTAAGGTTTTCAAAATTTAGGGGTAGATACCCAGAAGTAGGATTGCCAGGTTATATGGTAACTCTATTCTTACTTTTTGAGGAACCTCTATACTGTCCTCCATATTGGTTCTACCAGTTTGCATTCTCACCAGCAGTGTTATTTCTTCTTGATTCAGCCTTGGAAGTTTGTATATATCTAAGGATCTATTTCTTTCAGTTTGTTTAACTTGTTGGCATACAGTTGTTTGTAGTATTTTCATATATATATATATATATATATATATATATATATATATATACACATATATATACACACACATATATATATATACACACATTCACATATACATATAATTTCTGTGGTGTCTGTTGTCACTTCTTTAATTTCTAATTTCTGATTTTATTTATTTGGATCTTCTCTCCTTTTTAAGGAGTCTAGTTAAAGTTTTTTTTTTTAATTTTGTTTATCTTGTCAAAGAACCAGCTTTTGGTTTCATTGTTCTGTTATATAGTCTTTTTAGTCTCAATTGTGTTTATTTCTGCTCTGATTCTATTATTTCCATCCTTGTACTCACTTTGAGCTTCACGTACTCTTCCTTTTTACAGTTCTCTTGGTATAAGTTTAAACTTTGTTTGAGATTTTTCTTGTTTCTCTAGGTAAGCATGCATTGCTTTAAATTTTCTTTTAAGATCTCTTTTGCTGTGTCCCATAGATTTTGGTTTGTTGTATTTTCATTTTCATTTGTCTCATTTACCTGGTAGAAGCCACAAAATTATGTGTTTGGCTGCTGCCTGTGCTAAACCTGGAACATGTGGGGGTGACCTTGCTCATGAACCAAGGTTGACGCTCACCAGTATTAGGCCTGGGAGAGCTTACCAATAGGCCCAGAGATCCCTAGACCTACTGCCACAGTGGAAGACTGAACTACTGAAAGAGCCTTTTTAGGTGTACAGGGTAGGCTGGTGACACAGTAGTGAGAATGTTTTCAGTGAGGTAGCCATACCTGAATGGAGTGGAATCCCAAGGGCACATGACGTATGGCTAAAGGTTTTTACAAATAATGCAGGTTCACTTATTGGGCTGCTACTCAGGTTGTGACCACTTTGAAAAATGCCATGAGGATACCACTGCAAGTCAACTCTTGCTTTGGAACAGTGCCTGCTCTGTGAACACTGCATGAGATGCCCCGGAAACACTGTAGCTTGTTGCTGCTGATCTCAGTCTTGCAAATCTCCCAGAGCCACCCAAGAGAGGCTGCAGTGCAGATTGTGGCTCACTGCTAGCCATCCAAAGTTCCCTGGACTGCTGCAAGTGTCCACCATTGTTGAGTCTTCCTCAGCTCATTGGTCAGAATCAGCCTGTTTGTTGCCAAGATTTGCAAAAAGTTTCTGAAAACCCAATGGTCTGCCACCTGCAGGGCACTGGCAGCTGCTCAGTGGGGGTTGCAAATCAGGGTGTGGTTGCTGCTTGCCACTAAAAGCTCCCTGGTATAAGGTGAAAGATTTATGCGATATGAAGAGAAACAGGAGTACACACAATGGAATATTACTCAGCTGTAAGAAAAGATGAAATATTGCCATTTGCGACAAAATGGATGGACCTGGAGATCATCATGCTAAGTGAAATAAGCCAGACAGAAAAAACGAAGAACTGCATGATTTCACTCATATGTGGAATATAAAACTGAAAGCAAAGAAAAAAAATGAACAAACAAATAACCCACTAGTAGGGTGGGCTAATTTCTCAACCACCCAGAGTGTCTCCAGGTAAACAGGGCAAGCCACTAGGGTGTGGGTGGTATTTTTTTCACAAAGTTGATTCAGTATTTGTTACTGTGCCAGAGCTGAGCCTATGTGTACTTTGCAAAAATTTCCAGAGAGGTTCATGTGTTATGTTGCTGCTGGCCTGCAGGAGCTTGTTACCTACCCTGAAGGGACTACAGAGCAGGACATGTAAGCTTCATGCCACCAAAATTTTCCTGGGCCATTGCAGGCTGCTGCAGCTGTTAAAATCTGTAAGAACATCTTTGATGGCTTGTAGGATGGGGTTAAATGCTCAGTAGTCTAGAGCACCCTGGGAGATGTAGTATTAGCTGTATGGGGCGAGGTCCCAATGGGTCACCAAAGTGGTGTGCACATGCATATTTTACTAGAACAGTGCAGTCACAGATTTGACCATTTGGAGGAAGGTTTAACTGAAAATGGCATCCTCCTATAGACTGCATGTAAGGCAAACCCCATACATGAACAATTGGTCCCTCCAGCCCTTATCTCAAAACCTCACAGCTCAACCCTTCCCCATATGTTTCTGGTACCTCCAGAATTGCCACTCCTCCACCAGAGACCAGATGAGTGTTAGCAAGTGATTGGGTTTGTGTGTACACCTTTTAGATGGGTGTCCAGACTTCCAGCTGTCTTCTGTCTCACAGGGACGGACAAACAGAATCCGTACTGATTTTCACTGCCAGATGTAATGGAAACTTTTCTTCCCAGCACAGAACTTCCAGGCTGAGGATCCCGGTATGGGGCTGAACTCACTCTTCTGTGGGAACCTCCACGCCGGAGGTGTCCCTCCTGTAGTCTCTCACTATTTGTGGATTTGCGATCAGACTGTTTTGCATCTCTGCTTTTTCTACTAGTCTCTATGTGGTCTTTTCTTTAAATCTTTAGCTGTAGGGGCTCTGTTCAGCTAGTCTTCTGATGATTCCCACTGTTGACTGTCCTATAATCTATATGTAACCATGATGTGGTCCAGGGAGGCTGCAGGCACAGCATCCACTTAATCCACCATCTTCTGGCCCAGCTTATTTCAATTAACATAATATTTTTGAGATCTATCCATGTTATGGCATATGGATAAGTATTTCACTCCTTTTTTTGCTAAATAGCATTCCATTGTATTCCATATGGAAGAGTTTTCCAATGTATATATAATTCTGAATTCACCCGTGATAGACATTTTTGGATTTTGCCCATTTGTGACTATCACGAGTAATGCTGATGTGAACATTTGTGTATGTAAGTTTTTCTGAAGACATATATTTTCATTGCTTTCAAGTAAATTCTATGGAGTATAATGGAAATTTTAGTGAGTGTGAGTGAGTGGTTTTTATTTCATTTCCCTAATGATTAATGGTGTTCGGCTCCTTTCTATGTGCTTATTCATCATTTCTAAGTCTTTGGAGAAATGTCCACTCAATTCTTCTGAGCATTTTTAATTAAATTGTTGTTACTATTGAGTTATAAGTATTCTTTATCATGCTACCAATCCTTTATCAGAGATATGATTTGTAAATATTTTATCTCAGTCTATGACTGACCTTTCAACTTTCTGAATGACATATTTTGAAGTACAAAAGTTCAAAGAACTTAAATTTTAAAATATAAATTGAAATACAGCTGCCAGTTATTGCTAATCTCTATGATGTCTCACTGTCCTTTTTGGTTCCTTGGGTCTTTATTTACCAAAGTCAGCAATTTTCTCTATTAAATTGCTTCTGGTTAAGACCCACAAGTGGTTTCTGTTTTCTTGGTTGGACCCTGACTACTACACTTATTAACTCCTGATATTTTATTTGTTCCTGATAATGGGTGTTTCTCTATGAGATCTTTCTATCAGGAAAGATCTCTCTGCTTCATTCCCCTTCCAATCACCTCTTCCAGTCTCTACCCTTTCCCAAAAAACTTGTATTCATTATTTTGATCCCAGATCAAAGGTCATTTCCCTCATATGTCTTCCTTGATCCCCAGTCTCCGTCAGATTTCTTACTTTTCCACAGGAGCAGGCTGCTTTCTATTTATCATTATATTCTCCATATTCAGCATGATAAATGGTACTCAGTTGAAGCTCAATATATATGTTTAAACCACAAATATGGTTGTAATTCAGTGGATCTTTGAACCTGACATTTCATATCTTAAGAAGATCAGAGTAGGTGGGAGGGCTGCTGAAATAAGCAGAGCTGAATAGCTCTACTTCAGGAGAAAAGGAAGCAGCTCAGGGCCAGAAGCTGTTTTCACATTAATTAATTAACATCCTATGGGAAGCTTGGGTGACAGAAACTTTGAAGAAGGAACTCTAGAAATCAGGGGAAGAGAGAAGAGACTGGAGTATATGACTGTGAGCCTTAGTTACAGAATGAGAACAGAATGAGAGAAGAATACGAGTGTCCTGATGGCGAGAATTATAGGAAACTTTAGTAAAGAGATCTGATATGCACTTTCCAGTGTTTTTCTATCTATTTGAAATACACCTCTGTTGTGGCCTTTTCTCCAACCTTCAGTAAATTCTCTTCTACGCAACACTTTGATTCAGTGAGAGAAGGAACTTATATCTTTGCTTGAGTGAAAAAATGAGTAGAAAAAATAGCATCATGCAGCATAATGATGACAGTGGCTTATACTCATAGAGTGCTTAATAAGTCTTAGGTCCTGGGATAAACACTTTACATGTATCAACTTAGTTAATTCTCACAGCAGCCCCAAGAGATAGGATCAGGAACCAAGGCACAGATGATTGATTGCTTATCCAAAGACATAAAGCTAATCTGCGGTGGGACTCAGGACTAAATGCAGGTGGTCCTGCATTACAATGACTCTCAGAAGAAAGAATGAGAGAGGGCAGGCCAGAGGAAAGGAGAAACAGGTTCAGGGACTGAATTTTCTGGACAGAATATAAGCTATTACTTGTAAAGTTTATTGGGATAGCATTTGTGAACACTAGATTTTAAAAGTGTCCTATGTTATTGTCCAAAGGAGAAAAAAAGGAATCTTCAAACTCCTCAGATTATTAACCAATTGTCTACCAAGCATTTGCTCAAACTATACTAGCTTTCGATTATGTATTCGGTGAGCAGGAAACAAATTTACCACAGTGGATTAAGGCTAATGGGGAGAAAAAGGCACAATCTAAGTCCAGGTTTATAAATGAAGGAGGGAGGGAGCCAGGCAGGAGTGGCCACAAGCCCAGGTAGTAAGAGATTCCCAGCATGGAGTTACAAGGTAATCAAAGAGTAAGGGACCCCAGAGGATTAATAGTTGTATAGGAAGGCAAAAAGCATGAGGAAATTCAGTAAGAGGGAGGTGTCCCAGCATCGGCGTGAAGATCAATTGTTGGGGCAAATTACAACAGGCAAATCAACGGCATGTGTCAGAAATTGGGATGGAATTTGAGGCTCAGAGACAATGCTGCCCCAGTCTTGAAGTCAGAATGCACAAATTTACTGAAAGGAAATCAGCGCCTACTTCACACCTGAATGGTTGTTTTAAGAAGATTGTGCTCCCCAAATGATGAATTAACAGTTACACAGAAATTATATTTTCATGTCACTCTGCAAAGTAGTTTTCATTTTCAACAGAAAACTGTTCTTCAGAATGAACCATGTTCATTCTCTCTTCCAAGTTTTCCTGTGTGTGTAAGAAATGTCAAGTCTTGGTTCTTAATATTTTGACTCCATTAGCAGTCAAAAAGCATTTCAAATAGTTGAATGACAATGGTGTACACCATTAGAAACAGATGCTTCCCAAAGAAAGTTATCTTTATAAATTGGAGCCACAGCTTAACTTTACTCTTCTGATTCAGAAATCTAAATAAAATTTTTGGGAGTTCATCCTGTCAAAGTTGAAATAGTTGACAGGATTCTGAATGCTATTCCAAATTAAGTCTAAAAGTGAACATTAAACATACAATTATTTGGTTTTGTGGTGGTATCATCATTTTAGTAGAGCAGAATGCCATTGTATAAACAACATTTTACTAAGTTAAGAAAACTGTGGAAGTTTCTATTTTGATTGGTAAAATATTGCAACTTATTTGGATGTGTGTGTGTGTGTGTGTGTGTGTGTGTGTGTGTGTGTGTGTATATGTTGGGGGAGAGAAAAGAGAGAGAGATGATAGATAGATAGATAGATAGATAGATAGATAGATAGATAGATAGTAGGAGAAAAGGAGGAAGGGAGCAAGGGAGGGAGGGAAGGAGAGAAAGAGAAAGAAAGAAAGGAGGGAGGAAGTGGAGGAGGGAGTGAAGGAAGGAGGATAGACAGTAAAAAGAGAAAGAGAAAGACAGAAGGGAAGAAGAGAGGGAGGGAGTGAAGGAGAAAGGAAAGAAGGAAGGAAAGAAGTAGGAAAGGAAGGAAAGAAGGAAGGAAGGAAGAAAGGAATAAATTTGTGAAGGAATCACCACCACAGAACAGCTTTTTGGTTTCCTTAAGGAGTGATCAGCATGGATGCTAGAGTCACTCCTACTTTTCCCTTGTTGTTGAAAATCTTGGGCCTGCGGTTTTGCCTGTGTTTCTTTTGACTTAGAGTTGAGGGGAAGAAAAACTAATCTTTTAGAAAAGCCATACTTTTGTTTTCCCTTCCAGAGGAATATATTAATAACAATAAGTATATTTTAAAACTTAAAGCCAGTTCAGGTGAAATTAATCTGCTCAGCCTGAAATATATAAAAATTAAAATGTTAGAATTGAATTAGAACCCTTAAGTGGACATGGACCAATAATGGTACTCCCATGTCAATATATTAGACTGTTGGTGATGAAATTTGTGAATTATTCATTCTTGTGACCTACCAAGATGCAATTTTATTCAAAGTCAGTCAGTAAAATCAGTAAACAAATTAACAGGAGAAGTTGATTAACACTCTCCCTTTGATATCCTGGGACACATGTATGATGGTCTAGATTTCTGTATCTCATCACATAGAAAGGACTATTTTTACATGAAAAGTAGACAGTTCATTACTTTTAAGTCCCACAGATACCCCTGTGGCCCCTGGATCTGTACTTAAATTTTAGTTTTACACATCAGAATGACAGCTCTTCCTCATTCATGACAGGTGTTAAAAACATAAGACTCTATTATGTTAAGGAGCCACAGTGAATTTTTATGTGTGTGCTGTAGGCATTGCTAGGCAATTCAAATACAAATAGATGGTAATTCTGTCTGCTAGAAGCCCACTTGAGACATCTGCTATCTAATACACACATTCACAGTCAGTCTAGTACGTTTTTTTTTTCAAAATTCTTTTGCTAGGTGAAGCAAGCACAAAGGATTGCAATGAACACAGGCTGTATTATAATCTACTAAAAACAATTTTGCAAAGAACTGAGATAATTTAGTGGTGTGCCTTCTTCCATTTGAACAGCATGTATGCATGTTTTCAAAAAATGTATTTAAATGCATGGTCTGTTATATTATCCAGGATTCTCTCAATCTTATTTGAATTCAATAACAGGAAAAAACCTGATAAATAAAGCAGAAAGTTTATCTTCAGAAAGTAGGAGAAATATAAATCAATGATTCTTTTTCTTTTGCCTTGGTAACAAGGAAGCTAAGAGGAGTGAAATCAACAGAAGTCAAAAGGTTTTTACTAGGCAATAAGAACATTATTATAATTTTAAAAAATGTTTTGTTTTCTACCTTATGTTAATTTTCATCTCAAAACTGTTTTAGTACCAGATGGAATATAAATTCTAGTCAAGATACAATAAATAAACTCGAATAATGAGTGAAATAACAGTTTTGTAAGCTTGTTCTGGTAGTTATATGTTGGAATCTAACACTTAAGGGATTAGAAGAAATGTTTGTTTTCTGAAATCTTTTCTGTTCTTTCCAAATTTTCTTCAATGGACATATTTACCTGTATGTCTATCTGAAATAAAGGTAGGCTTTGAGAACTGAATTTTAATTCTTTAAGGCTCATTTTAAGTTTCATGTCTTCCACAGAAAAATCCAGTCAAATTCAAACCACAGCATTTCTTCTGGCTTAGAATATCATACAATAGATTTTTTCTGTATCTCAAATTATGTAATTTAACCTTAGTCTGTATTTTATTCTTTATAAATTATTTAAGAGTAGAAATTATATCTTTTTATTTTTTTATTGTATATATTTAAGGTGTATAATGTGATGATTTGATATAGGTATATATAAATGATGAAATGATCATTACAATCAAGCTAATTAATACATCCATCACCTCACATAGTTCCTTTTTTGTCATTAGAATACTTAGGATCTAGCCTTTTAACAAATTTCATGTATACAGTATAGCATTGTTAACTATAGATCTACTGCACAGTAGATTTCCAGAACTAATTTATCTGGCATAACTGAAACTTTGTACTCTTGATCAATATCTCCCCATATAATCCTCCCCCAGAGGCTAGTAACTACTATTCTACTCTCACTCTGATGAGTTTGACTATATTAGATTCCACATAAAAGTGAGATCATTAAATATTTGTCTTTCTGTGTTGACTTAATTTCACTTAGGATGATATACTCCAGGTCCATCCATATCATCCCAAATGATAGGATTTCCTTCCTTTTAAGGCTAAATAACATTTCATTGGATGTAAAAACAACATTTACATATTCATCTGTTGGTTGACATTTAGTTTATTTCTATAACTTGGATACTGTGAACAATGTTGTAGTGAACATAGGAGTACAGATATCTCTTTGAGATTCTGATTTCATTTCCTTTGGATAAATACCCAGAAGTGGGATTGCTGAATCATATGGTAGTTCTATTTTTAATTTTTTGTGGAAACTCCATACTGTTTTCCTTAATGACTGTGCCAATTTACATTCCCTTCAAAAGTGTACCAGAATTTGCTTCTCTCCACATCCTTTTCAACACTTGTTATCTTTGGTTATTGTTTTTAATAATACTAAACTAACAGGTATGAGGTAAAATGTCATAATAGTCTGATTTATATTTCCCTGATGATTTATAGCTCATTTTTCTGCTTTGGCATCTTCTAAAGGACTTAACAAAGACTGGATATGACAGTAAAAGATGCTTAGAAAAATTTGTTGATGTACACTAATGACAGAAGTGGGGAGTTTCCTTTAGTCAGGAAATGTGTATTTGGCTTGGCTCAAATCAGAGTTAATGGCCCTAGATTCTTTAAATCTCATCATGTGTTTCTGATTTTTTGTTTGTTTGTTTGTTTGTTTTTATGGATACTGGGTTGGCCAGTTGTGGATAGGCAGACCTAGAAGTAAAGATTTAAATTATGCACATGAATTGTCTATGGAAATATTTACTTCTTGTGCCCAGGTACTGAGGCTGATTGTAGTATTGAGGTAAAAAGAAAAAACAAAATATGAAGAAGAGTGTTAACCACCAAAGCCCAATTTCTCTCTGTACCTCATCATCAGAAGCAAAATTTGGAAAGGGGAGTTTGGCAGGACAAGCAGATGAAACCTCAGCAGCTGGGAAGAACAGAGTAACAGTTTTATCACCATTGCAAAACCATCTGTCTAGGGGACCACAGAAGGGACACTCTGCCGGGAACATAGCTTTGGACCTCTGCAACAGTATCCTGGACCAACAGTGGTCATATCCTGGCTCAGGATCACAGCCAGAGTTTGTGTAGTCACATCAACTGCACCTGTTTAGAATAAAGAAAATGAAGCATGATGGGCTGACTCTACTTACAGTTCCACTAAGGGCCACCCACTTGCTACCTCAAGGGCATTTGCAATGGAGATAAGCAAGTTTATCTGATCAATTTGATGGAAAACCAAGTATTTTCTTTTTAAAAATAATCATTGAAATAAGAGCCTGGTGTGGGCACCTTGGTTCCACACCTGAGACTGTCATGGTCCCCATGGGAGTCACATAAGAGATTAGGAGACTCACTACTTTACTTCTCTTGACCTAAGTTTCCCCATCTGCAAAAAGAAAATAAATGTCCTTGAGTTACTCTTCCATTTTTTGTATAATAAATTAGCATACATTTAGTAGCTTAAAGCAAGACTGCATAAAACAAAGAAAGGGGAATGTTTCCTACCACGAATCTCTTGCAGCTGACTCAAGCCAGAAACCAGTTGGCAAAACCTAGGAAGTCTAGTTTTCAGAGGACCCACAAAGACAGAGAAAGGATGGGAATAAGGAACAAACAGAAAATGCCTGACATAGCTATGCAAGTAAAAGGAAGAAACTCTCTAGATGTTCTTTGTCAGGTTTTCCGTGTGGGAGAAAGGGGATGGGTGGACAGGGGGCAGGTAGACAAGTTTACCTCTCCCTTTTCCCATTAGCTCACAGGGTAGCTCCCTTCTTAGGAATTGTGGCATGGTGAACCCCAGTAGATGACCAGTGGTATCTAAAAGGACAAAGTGGGTTTAGAGATGAAGGCCATAGATGGACCTCCATTGGGAAGTTGATTGGAATGCTGCAAGGTGGTAGCTAAGAGGAGCAGGACACACCCAGGGACACAAGGAACAACACACTTAGGCAATTAAGAAAGCTGGCAGCTGTTCTCTCTGCAAACCTGGCTCATGCACGAATTGAAAATTGCCCTGGCAACAGGGGGCTTGGAGGTTAAGGACCATGAATCCAGCCAGCCAGTCAGCCGGCAGTAACTCCTGGAACCACACATTTTGGATAAACCATGGAAAGTTGGGTTTCCAGGAATTTCACCTAAAAGCAAGGAGTCAAGGCAATAAAGAACAGGTGGGCATTGGAGGTGAGGGAAGTGTGAAAAGTCTCAAGAATAACAGAGGCCAGAGCAACACTGAGTCAGAGCACTGATCCAGTCCCATCCCAAACTGTTTGCTACTGGGGGAGCAGACATCTAAGACTAACATTTGGGCACTGGGGTCACAGCTGAAACACAAGTATAGAATCCAGCACGAGGACTCTAGAGCAGAAGACCCAGGCAGGATGAGGTCTAACTCAAAGTTCCCTAAAGAGCCTGGTGCAGAGACCTAATTAAATTTTTATCCAATCTATGGTCAGGATAAAGTCCAGAAGCAAAGTTTCACATGGACCCAAGGGGTGAGAGTTAATTACAGATTACTGCTGGGTTAGACGGTGTGAAGAGGAGGGACAGGAAACCTATACAGGCTACATGACTCTAAACAAGAGATGGTGCATCTCATTCTCTTTTATAAAATGAAGGTATTGGAGATCTTGGACTGTTTAAAAAGATTGCTTCTCAGAGAAGTTCAGCTGTAGGACATACCTTATTTTGCAGCAATATGACTGGAATAAAATGTGTTGAGTGGCCAACACTATGGTTAAGAAACAGAATTATCAAGTCCCATTGTACCTCTCATACTCCTCCCTTATTCCAATTTGGGCTTCAAATGGTCTGTATTGAGTGCAGCTGGCCTCTGCCCTCCTGCTGTACTGAACACATCATCTGCGTGTAGACCTTCTCATATATGGAAATAGGGAATAAGCACCATATGCTTTCCTATACATAATTCATTTCCACAATAATTAAATGAAAAACACACAATATTATACTTTTATAAGATGAATTTTTGTTTTTAAGAATACATTTTCTACATTTAAGTACCGGTTTTATGATAATAGCTTGAAGTACTTGAAAGATGGTGCCTGAGACATAATAATCAAATTTTCTTTTATTTTTAAACAAACTCAATTATTCAATTGAAAAATTAATAAGAAGAAAACATAGACTGTGTAATGGAGTTTAATTTGGAGATTATTTCTAAATTCTACTGCACTGGTTCATAATCAAATGATTACCTTTTGCATAGTTTAAGATTAGCACATTTAAACTTTTTATAATAATTTCCCAGGGAAGGCTCTGCTTTCAGAGGAAATGGCACAATAAACTGCTATGGGTAAACTTGCTTTGGAATTATTTAGATTTGCAAACAGTCCTTATTGGATTCATATTAAACCCCTGTGAAGTTAAGAATATGTTACTACTTGCCTCACTGGATAGATAATAGATAGATAGATAGATAGATAGATAGATAGATAGATAGATAATCTATGAATGTGCTTACATCATAGACACACACCCACATACACACACACAATTAACTTGACCAAGTAGTTTCATACTGTTGTTCAAATTATCTATATCTTTGATTTCTTTTTTGTCATATTTTCCATCAATTACTAAAGAAAGTATCAAAATCTCTGACTTAAATTACTGAATTGTCTGATTTCTTTTTAAATATATCAGTTTTGCTTTATATATTTTGAGACTTGTTTATTCATTGTTTGCACATTAATAACCTTTATATATTCCTTGGATATTGACCCTTTCATTATTATAAACTGACCCCTTTTGACTCAAGCAATATTTCTTATTTTTGAATCTATTTTCTATGATAATACTGTCACTCTAGCTCTTTCACAATTACTATTTGTATAGAATATATTATTTTCATTTTTTTATGCTCAAGCTGTTTGTGTCCCTAAATCTAAAGTGTTTCTCTTTGGAGCAATATTTAATAGAATTAAATAGAAATTATCAAGTTTGAAAATCTGTGTCTTTTCATTAATGTATGTAGAACATTCACATCTAATGTAATTATTGACATGGTTGGTTTAAATCTCGTTTTGCTATTTGTTTTCTGCAGGTCTCATCTATTTTTGTTCCTCCATCCTTTCATCACTACCCTTTTTGTGTTCAAATTTTGGTGTATAATTTTTTTTCTATTCTTTTTAAGGTATATATTTTAAACAGCTTTATTCAAGTGAAATTCACATATAATAAACTGAAAACATTTCAAGTTTATAGTTTGATATATTTCGACAAGTACACAGCTACAAAAGTATCACTGTGTCCCTTTGTCACCCTGTCCATTCCCACTGATCAACACAAAATCACTGGTCTTATTTCTATCAACATTCATTAAATTGTATAACCTAGAATTTTACATGAATGGAAACCTACAGTATATATTCATTTTATTAATATCTGACTTCACTTGGCATGATTATTTTTAAATTACAAGTAAATAAACATGATTATTTGAAGATGCATGTTGGCTGCAGTGTACCAATAGTTCATTCATTGAAATGGCTGAGTATAAGTCAATGATAGATATTAATAGATGATATTAATATAAAGATAGATGATACATATATAGAAACATACTATATTTTGTTATCTAGTCACCTGTTGAACATTTTTGTTGTTTCTAGTTTTAGGCTGTTAGAAATAACACTGCTATGAATATTTACATACAAGCTTTTTTGTGTGACTATGTATTTTCATTTCTCTTGGATATATAGTTATTAGTGAAATGGCTGGATTGAATGTTAAGTATATTTTTTTATTCATTTTTATTGTTAGACTTATTGGGGTGACATCTGTTAGCAAGGATTACATAGGTTTCAGGCATACAATTCTACAGTGCATTGTCAAGTTGATGTATAATAAGTTCACCACCTAATGTGACTTCTCTTTCCATCACCTTATATTTAGCTTCCCCCCTCCTCTCCCACCCCCTTCCCTTTCTCCCCTCCCTAACACACTCGTCCCCAAATAAACATTAAACTATTGATTGTGTCCATGGGTTATTTGTTTGTTCATTTCTTTTTTACTTTGCTTTCAGTTTTATATTCTGCATATGAGTGAAATCATGCAG
>PVJL010008876.1:8296-62705 GCA_004026885.1 Lyroderma lyra
TTAAAAAAAAAAAAAACAAAACACTTCCCCTGGCATGACTCCTGTCCCCTTCAGCCTTTCCTGACTACATTAGCTGCAAAGCCGTACAAGGCCCCTCCGCCCACATCACCCAAGGTTGCTAGTAGGTACAGAGACACATCCTGGCCAACAGAGTGAACAGGGTGGAGCTAGAGCTCTCAAGAGACTTCTGGAACCCAGAAACCCAAGCAGTTTCTGCCCCCTAGGAAAGATTGTCCTCTGCTCTGTCAAGCCATCAGACCCGGTGCAAACAGAAAGGCATGGCCCACCCCTTGTTCCTGGGGGGAAACCTGAACATAGTCTCAGACAGGGAAGTGAAGTGTCCTGTTTGATTACAGAAAAAGGGAAAATCTTTCCAGATAAAAAGAAATTCATCATACATGTAACACTTAAAAAGGAGTGGGGAATTGCTATATCTTTTATCAGTGCTGTGTCTCCCAGTCCCCCCAGACTTTGGAGTGCTTTGAAGGGAAAAGTTGCTTGACTCTGTGCCACCTTAGGCTACCCAGTGTCCCCAAAACTGTTGTTTGTTCTTTTGGAGTTCTGAACAATAGTGTTCAGGCAATGTGGAGCTGGGGCAAAGAGGGGACTGGTAAACAGGCAGGGAGGCTGAGGGTCTGGACTTGACTGGCCCATTCAGCTCTGATGGACCCCACTGTGGGACTGTGTGTGACATCTTATGGGGCACGCTGCAGAGGGCAAGACAAGCCTCTGTCCCCATGTGGGGCTGGGGAGGTGGGCCTTACACTAGCAGACAGAAAAAATCCTCCCTGGGAGTTTGGTCTCAGAAACACAGGGAGGCCTGGGCATTCCCAGGACTCGTAGGTAGAGGAGGGAGTTAAACCAGCCCAGGTGCGGAGGCCCCTGAGGGGGTTGGGGCCCCAACAGCCACATGCAGTCTTCGTCACAAGGACTAACTTCTCATCCATTATACCGCACCCTTTGGAAAAGTCTCGTTTGCTTCTCAGCTAATATGCTCTTCTGTGCTATGAGGGACTTGGGTCAAGGGCCTAAGCTGTCCTTGGGCCATAGGATCCAAGGGGAGAGGAAGGTCCCCTCCCTTGAAGTTGGAATGTAGATGGCAGGCAGAGGGGACCAACAACTGAAGACAGCTATGCCCAGCAGACAGTGGCCTCTGGAGGGCAGCATTGTGGTGGCCTGACAAAGAGGTGGGTGGCCTGGAAGGCTGTTGACCAACCTTGTGAAACCTCTTAGGAACAGCCAGGGGACTTTGTGAGGGGAATTTTCCAATGACCAAGCTTCTGGGGATTTGAGTCTTTGTGTGGAAAATATTTTCAAGGGGAAAATCTGAACCTTTTATCTCTGCATTTTCTCTCTCCTTCCTTGAAAGAACCAATACAATGAGGCTGTAGCATCCCTATTGGTTCCAGCAAATATTGTGTTCAAGGCGTAGTTGGGATGCTGAGAGGAAAGAAAGACTGGGGCTAGTGGCCTGCTCACCAGATCTCCCAAGCCTTTATTTCTTTTGACAGTTCTGAGAAGCTCAGGTCTGATTCTATCAGGCGAGCTGCCTAAAGCCACTAGTGCTTTGGAGCATTGCTAGTGTTCACCAGTATTCCCCCTTCTCTCCATCTGGGCACAGGGGAGAACCATACTTTCCTGCATTGGTGAAATTAAGCGTAGCTGTGTGACATTTTTAGCCAATGAAATGTGAGAAGCAATGAGTGTCACATCTGGGTGGAAGCATTTAAGAGTGACACCTGATTCTCCCAAGCTTTCCTTCTCTGCTATGGCAAACCCTAGAACCTGTGTTTGGATAACAATGTCCTAAAATGGCAGCTCCTTCATCAGCCTGGGTCCCTGAGAGGCTCCAATGAGCAGAGCTCCCTAATAAGCCCATTTTGGACATGTCGCAGGAGCAAGAAATAACTTTCAGTAAGCCACTGAAAACTGGGGGTTGTTTGTTACCACAACATAACATGGTCCACCCTGACGGGTATACATAGTTTTGCTAGCAGAATTGATAGAACCTTAATATTTCCCATGGTACTAATTAGCCAATAATGGGGTGAGAAACATAATAAACTCAAAACTGGGAACTCTCCAGTCTCCATTCTCTCATAAGAGCTCAGGATTGCCACAATTGACTGGGAGCTTGTTCCAGGTAACTCTGGATCTGTTTGACAGTAAGTAATGCCCACATTCCCAGAATTCTATTGGACTAGGTATCTCTATAAAAATCTGTCTCCCCGGAGGGTAGTTCAGTGTTGATACTTGTTCAGAAACATTCAGCCAAACAAATGTTCTTTAAAAAGCTGGCCATCTAACCATTCAGGCAGAACTGGAGCAGCATTTTGAGGCTAACTCTCAAAAACCAGCTCCACATGAAAGGAAGGACATTCCTCCCAAGGTAGTTAGTATCTTGTTCCTCAGTAACGCAGGCTGCATGTCTGCTGTGAGCTCCCATGGTTACCCAATCGCAAAGATTTGGTCTCCTCGTGATCCTCACTCAGTTCCCATGGCCACAACACATGGTTTGAACAAACATTTCTGACCTCATCTGGTTCTCACATTTGAAAAATAAAACATTTGGAGAATTCATTTCAAAACATTAAAATCAATCGATGGATTTACGATCAAATGAACACAAGCCATGACCCAGGAACCTCATTTTCCACCCACAGGGAAAAGAATGATTGCTTAAATAATCTTTTAGATAACTGCTGAAATTTCAATATAGGGTATATTTTAAATAATAGTATTGTATTGATGACAAAGTTCCTGATTTTGGGAATGGTATTGTGGATAAGAGAATGTCCTCGTTCTTAGGAAATACATGCTGAGATATTTAGGGGTGAAAGGTCGTGATGTCTGCAACTAACTGAAACTGTTAGTAAAAATAATAATAATATGGAGAGAGAGAAAGCAAATATAGCAAAATGTTAACAACTGGAAAACCTAGGTGAATGGCCACAGTGTTCATTCTACTATTCTTGTAACTTTTCTGTAGGTTTGAGATTTTTTCAAAATAAAGTTTTTTAAAAAATATCATGCATGTTCCAGCTTAGTAACTTTCAAACTTTTTAATGTTGTAGAATTGTATGCCTGAAACCTACGTAATCCTTGCTAACAGATGTCACCCCAATAAGTCTAACAATAAAAATGAATTAAAAAAAAAAAAACTTTTTAATGTTAACCCACAACAAAATATAAACTGTATGCAGCAATCCAAACACACACACTCACATAAATATATAATCTGAACAAATGCATACCAATTAAATAAAAACTTTCACAAAACAATACTTACTCATAAAATATTACATGTGATGCTCTGTGACTTTTGTGTTTTATCTTGTTTTTTTATCTTGTTTTATCTTGTTGTGACCCATTAAATTGAGTTGATGACCACTAATGGTCACAACTCATTTGAACACTTTGGATCTGAGGTGCTTTCTGCAACATTTCTAATACAGTAGACTCTCAGTTAACCAGCACCCATGGGGATTGGTAGATGCTGGATACATGTAAGTAGACTCTCCGTTAACCAGAACTCAAGCAACCGGCACTCTCAAGCAACCGGCAAACCCCCCTTTGCCAGTTGCTTGAGTTCCGGTTAATGGAGCGTCCACCATACTTAGTGTTACCTAGAGACACGAAAGAAGTATTGCCACCATGAAGAACTGACAGCTCAGTGCACCTTGAATCCGTGTGCTCTCTGAAAACCCACCCCTTCAAATACAGAGGAACTCAGGACATTAAGTTCCAGGATTTCCAGAATGTTGACAAACACAGTCAAAATTACGCAGGACACTCAGGCCTAGGGACTTAAGAGTTGGCCAACTCCCACCCTGGGAAATCTCTCAGCCCCACTTCCCACCTACTGGCTGCCTCCTCTCCTCTTGGCCATTAGTCAGCCCCAAAGTGTGTAGCTCAGAATAACTTCTACACCTAGTAGAATCATCCAAGCTGGAGACTCCCTGTCCTGCTAACACAGCATCTCTGTGTCTTCCAGATACTCTTCCCCACAAAACACTAAGAAAAGAGAATTTTGTGACCTCCAAGGAAATTCACAATACATGTTTGCATATGAAAGATTCTGAAAAGAGCTGCAGTAAATATGTGTGTGTGTGTGTGTGTGTAACTTTTTTTTAATCTTAGAATTTTGCAAATTTATTTGTCCACAGACACTTCCCAATCTTCTTTCCCTACCCTGCCCTAAAGCTCCTTTGTGCTTAAGGCCACCCCCTGGGAATCCTGAGTTCCGGTACATGAAGGTAAATGAAATGGATCTTTGTTTTAACAGTTCCTAACATCTCAGACCCCAGGAAGCCCCACCCCCACCCTTAGGTCTAAGTCCCTCTCCCCTTCCCCTTCTCTCCTGTCCTGTCCATCTTCCTAGACAATCAGTTCCCAAGCAGTGGTACACATACCCTCACGGTACGTGCTGGGCCATTCAGGGGTATGCAAAAAATAATCAGTAATGTAAAATTAAATCTGTGCTTTGTACCTTTAGTGTAGTAACAGTTCTTTCCTAACTTATTACCTCATTTCCACTATTTTACATTAAGAAAGGCAATGAACAAAAGTGTCAGTATTTAAAAACAGCTGTTTTAAAAACAAGGGTTACAAGTTATAAAAATGCATTAAAAAGGGGTACACAAGTGAGAAAAGGTTGGGAACCACTGTCCTAGACCCTAGTGTACCCAGATGCAGGAGGAGGGGGATTGTGGCAGAAAACAAAGGGACTGGGCCTAATAGGTTGCCCCACCAGGAGAACTGGCACAGTTCTTAGTATTTAGCCAATGGACTGACTCTAATTTCAGGCACTGGAGTCTCCATTTCCTGGAAGATGGGGGTGGAGCCCTGAAGCTCTAGGAGCTTCCAATTCCTAGCCTTCTCACTGGAAGTCCCATGTTCATTCTTGCTTCTCTTCCAATTGATGCCCACGTGGCATAAGCAGAAATCCATACCCCACCAGTGCTGGCATTCCCTAGAGTTGTATTCTTCCTAGAGCCATCTCTGGAGACAAACTGCTATTTCCACCTTCTGCTGGAATTTTCACCACCGACCCCCATTTTGTTCCCCTCTCCCCCAACCACAAACGCCCTCAAGCCCAGTTAACTAAATTTTCCCCCACTGGCCCAGGCAGTTTGGACCACACCCGTGTGGCAGAGTCAGTCTGTCTGTAGGACAAATACCGCATGCTGGGCCACACTGAGCAGGAGACTACAGCGGATGAGAAATGGGGTATAGTGGCCCAAGCCTCCCACCCCGCTGGAGGGAAGACTGTCAGACAGCGAAACATTGACTGGCCCTTGGGTAGTGTTGGCTGCGTCCTCCCCTGGGGTCCTTGGGGCCAGCAGCTTGGACAGGAGGCTGCTGAACCGGCTCACGGTGGTAGCCACTGGCTCTGAGGATGGGCCTGGGCTGGACCTAGTGAGGTTCAGCTCCTCGGGGTCCACACAGAGGCCATCGGAGGAGCGCTCAAAGGTTACCTGACTGAGGTCCAGGCCAGCCACGGAGCCCGGGGAGGCACAAGATACATCAGCGATGTGCCCAGAGCTCTCCATCCAGTCCCGCAACCATTCCAGACCGCAGTCACAGCGCCACGGGTTGCGGAAGAGAAAGAGGCGGCCCAGGAAAAAGCCGGGCTGGAAGGCGGCCCAGGAGAGCTCGGTGAGGTGGTTGCCGTTAAGGTGCAGAGCTAGTAAACCCGAGAGGTTCTGGAAGGCACCCTCCTCCACGAAGGCAATGCTGTTACGGTCCAGGTAAAGCAGCTCGAGCTCAACCAGGTCCGCAAACCAGGCGCGTGCCACATGGCCCAGCGAGTTACCACCCAGGTTGAGCGTGCGCAGGTGGCGCAGGCCGAGGAAGGCGTCGGCCGGCAGCATGGCCAGCAGGTTGTCGTTGAGCAGCAGGTGCTCCAGGGCACCGCAGTCACGGAAGGCGCCAGCGTGCACGGCGCGGACGCGATTGGCCTGCAGGCTAAACGACCGCAGGCGCCGCAGGCCCTGCAGGGAGCTAGAGGCCACGGCCTCGATGCGGCCGCGCTCCAAGTGCGCGTGCGTCAGGTTGGCCAGGCCTCGCAGCGCTCCGGGCACACGGCGGAACAGGTTGTCGAAGGCGGCGAGCTCGCGCAGGGCGGGCAGCTCCGCCAGGAGGCGCTCCGGCACGCTGAAGAGGCGGCACGCGGCCAGGTCTAGGCGGCGCAGACGGCCCAGCGTGGCGAAGGTGCGCGCGTGCAGGTAGCGCAGGTCGCCGTTGTGCGCCAGGCGCAGCTCGGCCAGACGTGGCAGGCCCTTGAAGGCGCCCGGGGTAATGAAGGACAGGTTGTTGTGGCGCAGCGACAGGCGGCGCAGCGATGGCAGCGTGCCAAAAGCCCGCTCACCCAAGAAGCGCAGGCCATTCCGGTCCAGGTCGATGGAGGCCGCCTCGCATGGGAACTCAGCCGGCACCTGCAGGAGTCCTGCGCGGTCGCAACGCACTGAGCAGCCTCGTTCCACGCTGCTGCAGGCGCAGGCCGAGGGGCAGTTGCGCATGCAGGCCTCCTCTGCCCAGGCACTGAGCAGACCAAGGACCACTGCTGGGACGGGGTTGAGGAAGGGGGAAGAAAAGACAAAAAAAAGCAGCAACCGTCAGCCAGAGTGTCACCGGAGGTGACCTACCCGTCTGCGTGGCCCTTCACAAGCTCTCATACCTCCTGCACAGCCACATCCTCCAAATGGCCTCTTTCTGCTTTCCAGAACTTGCATAGGATTCCCCACCCACGTTGCTTCCCAGTTATCTTAATCAGCCTTACTCAGTTGGAATCCTAACACCTGACCTATTCTAAACCCCCTCCTGCCCTATCATCACTTGTGCTCCGCTACAGTTCGGCCCTGAGGGTGTGCTGTCTGCATGAGCAGGGTCCCCCACCCCGAGGGCATCACTGTGGCCTACACTCTAAGCCCGCACCATAGTCACTAGCCACATATAGCTCTTGAGCATTTGAAATGTTGCTAGCCCGAACTGTGTTGTAAGTGTAAAATACAGACCAGATCTCAGACTTAATAAAAAAATCTCATCAATAATTTTACATGATTACATGTTGAAATGATATTTTAGATATAATGGATTAACTAAATTATTAAAAATTAATGTCAACTATTTCTTTTTACCTTTTTAATGGGGCTACTTGGAAATTTAAACATGTGGCTTGCATTATATTACTAATGGTGCTGCTCTAGTCCCTCCCACCATAAGAATTTAATTCCTGAAGCCTCCCATTGAGTAAATTAAGCCTCATGAAGAAGGGTGAATTAGGGAACAGAAAGTTGGAAATAAAGAAGAGCTTATCAATCTTTTTTTTCTTCAACAATCACTAAAATTAAGCCATGAGGACAGCATACTAAATAAACTATTAATGACCTTATACATCTCAAAAGAATAATTGTGGACTCATAATTTCCATTCACCATCCCCCGTTCTCTAGAGACAGATTTTTACATCATCAAGGGAAAGAATGGTGCTTATAAATTTACTTTATTCTGAGTGCTTGAATGGAGGATCAGGTAAAGACTTCAAAAGCTCTCCAGAAGGCTTGCCACCTGCAGCAAAGCAAAACAGCCTGGCCTGCTTCTCTGTTGTAGCCAGAGATCCCAAGCCCCATCTTGAGTTCCAATGGAAAAGGTAGTATGGAAGATGCACAAGTTTTATTTTCTGGCCAGAAGAAGCTCACAGGTAAAGTGTGCACAATCTGAAATTCCCACAGAGGAACAAATAATAAATCTGATCACTGGTATTTATAATTCCTACCCTTCCTCGGTAGCATCCTCAAATTCCTAGCAAACACCCCTGGCCTACCATTCAGTCCCTCCCACTGTGTACACATGACCCTGCCTTGTCTATCCAAGCCCTTGTGGGAACCTGAAGGAGTATATAGAATATGCTTGCTGCTGCCTCTGTAGGTTTGCTCAGCTTCCAGAACATCTGTTGTGGACACTATATGTTTTTTCAGATGCTAGGGATAGGATTCAGCCCTTTCAGACATGGCTGAAGAAATTCAACCCTCTGAGCAACCCTTCAGCTGTAAACTGATGCTAGTTCAACATTCTGATGTTGTTTTTCTAATCTTGACTTAGCTTTTCTCTCCCCCTAACAACTGTGAACTAGACACCAAGCTTCCAGCAAGGTTCTTGGACCCTGTACTGAGTTTGGCTGTAAACAAGGCAGCTGCTGGCTTGCAGAAACACCCTGTTAAGAGAGACAGGGCCAAGAATATAACCTTAAGTCCAGGCGTCAGCTGGACAGAGGCAGAACTTTTTTCTATCAACTCTTCCAACTGGGTCGAGTAGAAGGCATCAGATTTCCTTACAAATAGTCCTCAATTCTACTCTCTTCTCCTTTCTAATTAACAGAAGTGCAGTCTCAACCATATGACTCATGTTTCTACTTCACAATAGCTAACATTGTTCCGGGCACACTGTATGCCTCAGTAAATGTTTACGGAATTAAATGGAATTAATGCCTTCCTCTAATGATTCCTGCTGAGGGATGTCATTTACTTAAAAAAAGAAAAAAACTTTGTCAAGGAATTCATGGGATTATGACAGGATACAACCAATTTGCTTGTATAATTCAAAAAATCAAAAACATGGCTGCCAATTTTTTAAAAACACAAGAGGGCTGAAGTTTTCATTGTATAACTTTTTTATTTTTAAAATTTTTGAATTATGTGAATGCAATACCTATTTCAGAAAATAGATTACAGTTTATTTTAAGCTTTAAACACTCAAGTTGTTGTCACTATTAGAGACCTATTTTTCAGCCTCTGAAACTTTGATAGCCATTAGGAATAACCAATTTACTGGATTACTTAGTGAAATTTAAATTAAATAAAGTAAATTTTCAGAACAGACAGCCAAACTCCAATATTGGCTTACTCAGTATGAAGAGTAAGTATATGCCTAATAATCCAGAAAACCAGGGCACCAAAATAAACTTTTTAAAAATAATAATAATATATTTGGGAGTGGTCTGCTTGCAATAAATGGCAAAGTAGCTTGTATCAGACTAATATCCCTGCTCATAGCTTATGTAAACTCTGGGGAAAATTTTTTAATTGTTTGAAGACACTGGAGAGCAACCTAAACAGGCAACTAGAGTAGACACAACTTTTAAAGAAGTTGGGAGTTCCCTGGTGGTGTAGTAGCTAGGCTTCAGCGCTTTTAATGCTGCGGCCTGGGTTCAATTCCCAGCCAGAGAACTAGCCCCCCCAAAAAAGTGTAAACTAGATGAAAGCCATACTTAACTGGCTTTTTCTCTCACTGCATTTTTAAGTCCACATTGCATAAGGGAAAAGAGCTCAAGCAAAAAACTGCCACAGTGGATGGAAACTGTGGAGGGAAAATATGGAAAAGAGGGAGCTACAAAATTGGAATACAGACTCCCCTTATATCCTTGTTTGAGTCCTAACTGCATATGTGTGGGGTGACTTCAAGGAGTCAAGAACTGAAGGCTGAAAGGGCTAAACAGAGATTACAGTAATTTCCCAGTAATGGGAAACCCAGTTAGAAGGGCTTATAAAATACCTGGAACTTTCCATTGAAATCTCAGGGGGCCACAGCTTAGGAATGAAGACCATTTCCCAGGACAAAGGCAAAACTGCATTAGGCCTACCCTAATAAAACCTAAAACCAAGGCTTCCCAGTATCAAAGTGATCTGCTAGTTATTTAACTAAATGCCAGAACAAAATTCAATACTCCTCAAAGGAAGATAAGAGAATCTAGAGTTACTATAACTACCATCTACAATATCAGTATACAGTCAAATAATACTAGATATGTGAAGCAGCAGCAAAACATGACACTTATCAAAGGGGAAAAAAAAATAGTCAACAGAAGCAGACCTAGAGACAGCCCAGATGTTGGAATTACCAAACAAGGACTTATTATAAATATGTTAAGGAATTTATAGGGGAAAAAATGGATATGAGTGAAAACAGGGGGAATTTGAATTTTAGAAGTATGGAAACTCTAAAAATGAACCCAAATCTTAGAATTGAAATAATACAACATCTAACTTTTTAAAAAATATATATTGAATAAGAAAAACAGATTAGATACAGCAGACAAAAAGATTCATTAACTTGAAGAGAGGTCAATAGAAATTACCCAAAATGAAGCACAGTGAAAAAACACTGCAAAATAATATGATCAGCGCTTCAATGACCTGTGGGTTAATATCGAGAAATTAAATTAAAATGTAGGTATTTGGAGTCCCAGAGGAGAGAAGAGAGAAAATATGGCAGGAAAATAATTGAAGACAATTTCAAAATTTGATTAAAAACAAGTTCAGCAAACCCCAACAAACAGCACGCACACACACATATGCATAGTAATATAATAGTCAAATTGCTAAAAACTAAAGATAGAAAATTCTTTAAAGCATCCAAAGGAAAAAGACACATCACATAGAATAAACAACAATGAAAAATGATGACCAACTTCTTATCAGAAACACCAGAGGTCATAAGACAATAGAATTATATCTTTTAAAATGCTGAAAGAAAAGCAAAATCTGGCAACCTAAAATTCTATAACTAATGAAAACTCTTCACAAATGAAGTAAAATAGAAATACTTTCAGGTTAGCAAAATCTAAGAAAATTCATCTTCAGCAGATCTTCTGCACAACAAGAAATGAATAATTCTTTAGCCTGAAGGAAAATGATACTAGATGAAAATCAGATCTACAGGAAGGAATGAAGAACAATGGAAATGGCATATAAAAGACTACACTTTTCTCAACTTAATTGTTTAACAGAAAAGTGACTGTTCAAAACAAAAGTAATACCGTATTGTAGAGTTTATACTATATGTAAATAAAAATATGACAGCAATAGCATAAAGGATAAGAAGGGAGGTAAACTGAATTATACTCTTAAAAGGATCTTCTATTATCATGAAGCAGTATAAGATTAATTCAGGGTAGACCATGATAAATTCAAGGTGCATATTGCAATCTCTAGAAAATAAAAAAGAATCTCAACTCCTACCTCATACTATACACAAGAACTCATTTTAGATGGACCATAGACCTAAACATAAAAGTTAAAACTATAAATCTTCTTGAAGATAACAGAGAATATCTTTGTGACCTAGTGGTAGGCAAAGATTTCTGAGGACAAAAAGAAAAGGAATAAAGGACTAACCATAAAGAAAAAAGTAATAAATTTGACTTTATCAAAATTAAAAACTTCTGTTCTTTTAAAGTCACTATTAAGAGAATAAAAAGATAGGCCACAAACATCTCACAAAGAACTTGTATCCAAAATATACAAACAACTCTCAAAGCTCTATAATAGGAAAACAGACAATCCAATTAATAAATAGACAAAATATTTGAAGAAACACTTTCCCCACAAAAAAAAATTGTACAGAAGACAATAAACACATGAAAAGATGGTTAACATCATTAGTTGTTAGGGAAATGCAAATTCAAACTAAAACCTATTAAAATTAGAAAGACTGACCATACCAAGTGTTGGAGAGCTTATGGGATAACTGGGACTCTCTTACACTGCTGGTGGGAATGTAAATGGTATAATAAAATGGTATAACCACTTGGAAACAATTTGGCAATATCTTTAAAAGTTAAACATATACCTACCTACCTTAAGATCCATCCATTGTAGTCCTAGGGAAAGTTAAACATACCCTACCTTATAATCCAACCATTCTAGTCCTAGGGAAATAAAAGCATATGTCCATACAAAAGACTTGGCATAAATGTTCACAGTAGCTTTATTCGTAATAACCCCAAACTGGAAACAACACAAACACCCATCAATAGTTGAATGAGCAAACAAACTATGATATATCCATTCAATGAAATACTACTCAGTGGTAAAAAGGAAGTAACTATTTATACATGCAAAATGGATGAATCTAAAGGCAATTTTCCTGAATAAAGGAAACCAGATAGAAAAGAGTACATACTACATGATTCCATTTATGTAAAATTCTAGAAACTGCAAGTTAGTCTATAGTAACAGAAAGATCAGTGGTTGCCTGGGGATGGGTAGGGAAGCAGGGCAGGGCAGGAGGCAGGAATTGTAAAGGCGCATCAATCTTAGGGGTGATGAATGTGTTCATTAACTTGATTGTGCTGATGGTTTCAAGAGGGTACACTTTACATACATTCAGTTTGTTATATGTCAATGATACCTCAATAAAGCTGTTTAAAAAAAAGATATTGGTAAGGAAAGGAATTATTTATACACACACACACACACACATACACATACTCGTATGGCTGTGTACAGAATATAAAAACAATTCCTACAAATAAATAATGAAAGACAAACAACTAAATAAAAATGAGTAAAAGATTTGAACACTTTACAATATATTAAGTAGCCATTAAGCACATGAAAAGGTGCTCAACACCGTTAGCCATTAAGGAAGTGCAAATTAAAGCTACAATGAGATTTCCCTACACACCCACTAGAATGACTAAAATTCAAAAGACTGACAACCCCAAATGTTGGTGAAGGTATAGAATAACTGAATTCTCTTACAGTATTGGTGAGAGTGAAAAATAGTTTAATAACTGGAAAATTTGGCAGTGTCTATTAAAGTTAAACATATGCCTACCCTATGACTCAGCAATTCTACTCCTAGGTATTTACTCAAGAGAAATGAAAAAAAGAGTCCGTATGAAGACTGTACAAGAATGTTCATAGTGGCTTATTCATAATAGATAAAAACTGGAAATTTCCCAACAGTACAGGAGAAAAGTAAATTACAAAACGGAATACTACTCAGCAACAGAAAGGAACAAACCACTGATTAAAAACAAAAATACATTATGTTGAGCAAAGAAACTTGACACAAAAGAGTACATACTGTACAATTACATTTATATGCAGTCCTAGAACAGAACTGTCGGCAGTGGCTCTTGGAGCTCAACAGAAAAGGCCTGCAGGTGGACTCCATCTCAAAAGACATCTACAGGGCATCGTTTTGGAATGTTATCTGCGTAATATGAGCATGTTGAACACTAGTAAAATTAATCAAATTTTATGGGTTTCTTTTGCCTTATAACAATCAACTTTTAATTAGTGTTTGCTCAGGACTAAGCTGGCTGCATACGTTATTTCACTTAATACAACAATCCTGCAAGGTATTATTCTCTTCTCACAAAAGAGGAAACCAGTTCAGGGTGGTTAAACACCAATACATGTTCTTTGTCTTTCTGCCCCACACACCTAGCCTTTCTGAGCTTCTACCTCTTTAACTGTAAATTGGAGGGTCTGCACTTCCTGACCTTTGGGGGCCCATCTGGCTCTCATTTTCCATGGTTGGACAGCAGCTGTTGCCAACCACTGCGCCTAAAAAAAAAATCATACTCAGAGCCCCATGTGTCTCTAGTGTCTCTTCCAGCCACAGCTGTTTGGGCTGAGGGTGAGCATCTGACCTAAGCAGAGTCAACCAGATTCATTCCCTCCACAAGAACGTGCAACGGAGAATGAAATAATGTGAGCCCCAACCTGTATGGCATTGGGGCTGAGATTTGTATCAAAACCATGTGCAGGTCAAAGCTATAGGGAAGCAGGAGCCAAGGGCAAAGTGAGAAAGCTGGTGTGCAGACAAAGGACTAGATCCAACATGAGAATCACAGAGATGGAGATCAGGGAGAGTGGGAAGCTGCTGGCCAGCTTTCTAGTTCCCATAAGGCCTTGCTATAGCCGTTTCTGTGCCACTTCCCTGTGTCCATTTCGGAAACCCACTCAAACCGTCTGCATGGACAAGTGGATTTCTGTTCCTTGTGACCAAACACTCTCTGATAGTAATGGATATTTGACACTGTTTCTGGCTCCCCAGTACCCTTTAAGCACTCTTTCTACATTTAAGGAATTTCCTATATTGTAAATCCTGCCTCCACAAGATTGAAACCACAAACTCTCTTTCCCAACTTCCCTTGCGGCTGTGGCCCAAACATGTTGCCTAGGTTTGTAGATAACACACACTCAACGAGACCTGGATTCAGTACACACCAGGCAGAAACCATTTTTTTGGCCAGCATGGTGGCACAGGCATTTGGCTTCATGGTGTAATGTCTGGCACCCAGCACCCAGAATGATTCCTGTGAGCTGACAGGTGTGTCTCCAGTGGCCACAGGGTCTTTGCTGGACCTACCCCACTACCTAGTTTAGGCATTGCTCTGGGCAGTGGCCTCCAATCTGGAGGCCTGGGAACACCTAACATCCCTGAAAACCCCTTCTCGGCTTCAAAAAGCTAGAGTGAGTGCTATGGTTTGCAATGAAATTCTTGAGCAACATCCTGAGTAAGACAGTTTCCCTTAATCTCTCGAATACCATCTCTTCTGGCCCCTCCCCCTTTCCCTGAAGAACCATTGTAAACTCTTCACCTTGAAGGAGAAAATGACTCAAATTCAGGACCAGGCTGTGCCCCTCAACCAAAAGGAAACTCCTTACCACTCCTTGCCAGGAAATATAGAATATTGAATTCAAAATCATTTAAGCCATCCCCGAAATTTTCCAAATCCAAATGAAAAGTGGCCTCTCCTGGAATCAGCACTGATCATTCCAGAAACAAATCTCCTTGGCTGGGCAGAGCTGAGTTGCATGGGAATACTTTAGCCAGAAAAAACATTTACCAGATTAAAATAAAGATCACAGTTTGTGAGAAGAGAAGAAGGTCGAAGTCATTGGCTTGTTGCTTAGCAATTTTTCTTCTCTCTCTGGTACTTTTGGGAAGGACCAATGTGGAAATCTGAAAAGGCTTCAGTGTTTCATTCCTAGTCTGAGGTAGGGAGGGAAAGATGAGAAATTCAGCAGAACTAGCCTGGGCATAGGAATGGCTTCTGCTCGGCCAACCTCTGTCACAACTCCAGGACTGACATGCGGGGCTTTCCAAAGAATTCGGTCTGGAAACATTCATCCTGAGGGTGTGGCCTCTCACTCTAGTGCTCTCATAAACTCTGATGACACTGCCTTTCATCCCTGCTCTCTCATACTGCTTTTTTCGTTTGGGGTTTTTTTCTTTAACCTCAGGTAACCTTTCTGCATCTCAGTTTCTTCATCTGTAACAGGTGGACAATTATGAGGAAGAGATGAGTTGGAATGCTTAAAACAGCTGAGAAAGCATTGGGCAAAGCTAAGAGCAGGCTCCATAAGCCACCGTTGTCACAGGATTAAAACTCACCAAAGGAACAGTAATACTTCAAGGACCATGTGGAAATCTGCCGCAGAGGGGAAAGCAAGACACTAAGTGTCAGAATATTAAAGTTATTACTACAAGTAGACTGCAAAGAAGAGTCTAGAATAGTTCTCTACCTCGGCTGCACATTAGAATCACCTGAAGAACTTTCAACCAACTCTCAACTCACTAAGGCCAGGCTGTACACCAGACCAGTTATATCGGAATCTAGGGGTAGAACCAGGCATTGGTTCTGCTAACATTTCGTAGGTGATTCCACTATATAGCCCAAATCAAAAACCAAGGGTTTAGGTAGACCAACTTTATAAACATGGGATTCATCTGTGTGGTATTAAATGTTATAAGGTGTAACACAGAGTTACCATATGCCCCAGCAATTCCACTCCTATGTGTATACCCAAAGGACTTAAAAGCAGGTGTTCTAACAAATACTAGTACACATGTGTTCGTAGCAGCACTATTTACAGTCGCCCAAAGATAGAAACAATAAATGTCCATCAACAGATGCATGGATAAACAAAATGTGGTATATCCACACAGTGGAATATTATTCTGCCACGAAAAGGAGTGAAGTACATGGATGAACTCAAAAACATTATGCTAGGTGAAAGTCGCCAGACACACAAGGCCACATATTGCATGATTCCATTTATATGAAATGTCCAGAAGAGGCAAATTCAGAGACAGTAAGTAGATTAATAGGTTAGGGAAGAGTAAGGGGTGACTGCTTAATAGGTATAAGGTTTCCTTTCAGCGTGATAAAAATGCCTTGGAACTAGACAGAGGTGATGGTTGCACAACATTGTGAGTTTACTAAATGCCACTGAATTGTACAGTTTAAAATAGTTAATGATTAATTTTATGTTATATGAATTTTACTTCAATAAAAATAATTTTATAAGGTGTCCCTGAATCTGGGCAAACAACAGAAATGGATCCCTGGTTTTGAGCTCTGGTCGGCGTACTGGCCAGACCCAACCTCACCAGAGCTGCGGGAATATAGCGATGGCTGGACTCACATGCCCCACAGAATGATGTCTTAAATGCAGACCAGCTGAGGAATTTCTACTTCATAGGCCCTCAGCTTTTCGAATACTCTTATGTACTTTTCCCCCTTGAGGTTTGCTAGGAGGACAGTTACTCATAGAGTTTCCAACCACAGACTGACTTTGAAGTGTTTCTTCATTCTCATTGTTTTCAAAGAACTTGCAAGCCTCATGAAACCAAAATAGCAAGGGAAAATATGGTCAATTTTCTGGTTTCAGCAAAATCTGTTCAGCCACTTTGGCTCTACAAATTATTCCTCTCCCACTCCTGGCAAATGCTACCCCAACTGCTCCATAGGCCAAGACCCAGTGCTTGATTTTTAAAACAAAATGGGCTGAGGAAAACAGAAATGCATTGGGGGAGACCATCCTGTGGCCTCTGACCTCACAGTGACCCCAGAACTTGCTTCTCACACCTTTTGTGACAGGAAAGAAAGAATCATGGATTCATGCTCTAGCTTTGCTGGCTAATTTGAGTCACTGGGGATGGAGAAGTCAGTTTGTCTCCAGAAGGGTGATCTGCTGACAGCCCCGAAGGCCCTGTGGATCGCGTGGTGGACAGCTGTCCCATCTGAGTAGAACACAAGGCCCCAGAAAGACCTTGGAGCCTAAATAGTAACGATCACCCCAAACTAGAAACAACTTAAATGTTAAGCAATCAAAAGGAAGGAGCTACTGATCTATATAATGATATCGATGAATCACACACATACTGTCTGACACTCCACAGTGTTTGATTCTCAATAATAAGGGACTTGCTCTCCTTGGGGTGCAGCGCTCTCTCCCTACAGCTTTCCTTTTTCCTTTTAAATCAAGTTAATTGAGGTATAATTTACTTACAATAAAATGTATCTATTTGAAGTGTACAGTTTAGAAAGTATAACAAATGTATACACCCATGTAACCACCATCCCAATCACTATTTATAACATTCTTATCACCCAGAAACTTTCCTCAGGCCCCTTTGACAGCTGTCCCCTCCCCATCCTTGGCTTTAGGCAACCATGGATCTGCTTTCTGAACTATAGATTAGTTTTGCCTGTTCTACAACTTCATATAAATGAATCAAATCATTCTTCCAGTCAACAATATTTGTGGGGTTCATCTTTGAGGTTCCGAATAGTAATTGATCATTCCTTTTAATTGCTCAGCAGCATTCCATTATATGAATGTACCTGGTGTATTCAATCACCGCTGGTGAGCGTTTAGATTACTTCCAGTTTTCACCTATTGTGACTGAAGCTGATGTAAGGCTTGTGTGCAAGTCTTTCCACGGACATGTGTTTTCATCTCTCAGTTATCTAGGAGTGGGATTACTGAGCCATATGGTAAGTAGATGTTGAATTTTAGAAGAAACTGACAAATTGCTTTCAAAAATGGCCAGACCATTTTGCATTCCCACCAGCAGTGAGTGAGTCCCAGTTGCTCCATATCCTCACCAACACTTACTGTCCGTCTTTTTTATTCCAGTCATTCTAGTGATGTGAAGTGGCATTTCATTGTGGTTTTCATTTGCATTTTCCTAACGGCCAACGATGTTGAGCATCTTTTCCTCTGCTTATTAGCCACTTGTATATTTTCTTTGATGAAATAGCTATTCAAATTTGTTTGCTGGTCTTTAAAAATTGGGTTGTTTGTGTTATTGTTGAGTTTTAAGAGCTTTTAAATACATATCCTGGATGCAAGACCTGTATCAGATATTGCAAGGGGTCTAATCTGGATAGCTTCACCCATTCAACAGACAAACCCTTATTAAGTATCTACTATGTCTTAGACTCTAGAAACTATGAGGTAAATAAAATACAAACCTTGGCCCTCTTTAAAGACTCACAGTTTAGAGCAAGCCACTCATTAAGGAATTGGGATATTATGCTCTGAGAAGCAGGATGACCCTGAAGAGGTTGACATGGGGAAGGGGTGAGAGTCCAGACTTTTCCAGGAGACCCTCATGTCCAGAGAATTTCTGTTTCCATTTTGCCCCAGATTTACTCTGCTGTTAGCCAGTCCTGATTCGTTTTGTTGGGCTGATTTAGTCATTTTTCTCTGGTTGAGGAGGTAGAGCTCAATCCCTGCCTGCTCAGAAACATGTTGCCCATAATCCTTGTGACTTGTAGTCAGAGGAATATTGTCTGTGCTGCTCAGTGTGTTTTAAATTAAAGTGCCAGGGGATGTGGAGATGGTCATTAATTTTAAGTGCATCTATTGTTAGCACATGATGTCACCGCTAAGCTCTCCAACTTGTCACAAGAAGTCTGGATGTATTTCGGGTTCCTGCAACAGGAGCAGTTCCTGTTTTATAGCACGAAGGCTGTGAATACTGTCTGCGTTCTGAGGAACAGGAGAGTTTTTGGTGCACATTTGAAATAATACTGGCTCTCGGAAGCAAACATTCTGTCCCAGTGAGTCAAGCAAACTTCGTATCATTTCTATGTGGAGGAAATAGCAAGGGGCTGGTTATTTGTAATGATATAAATGTCAACCTCTGTCCTTTGCAGTCTCCTCGAGGTAGGCAGTCATGTCCTATTTATCATAGTGTTCCCTGCACCTTGTTCCAATTTTTTTTCTCATTTATTTGCTGGGTCTCCCATAAAAGAATGTTAAGTTTCTCAAGGACAAAGTCTATGCAATCATATCTCTCATAATATCTCTTACGGGTTTGAAGGTACAGTGTATACCTGTTGATTCATTGAGCAGAGCAAGTTCTTTGTTCTGAAAAGGTAGAATAAAGAGTAAGAAAATTCTAATATTACCATTTTCAAATTATCTGGTAAAGTTTCCTCTGCCAGCACTGCAGACAGAGGTGTATTACATGGATAGTTATAACCTCAAACGATTACATTTATCCAAGGGTCAGAAAAACAGATTCTTTGTTTAGAATCATTTATTGCAGAACTTAGCCCGAGGGATTTTTCCTTGGGCTAGCTCAGTTGGATTTAAGCACCTGGAGCTATAGCGCTGTGGATAAAAAAATTGTGATGAGTCTTCTTATTGTATTAAAACCCATAGAACAGGAAAGAGAACTGACACTGGGTGATGAACACATAATGCAACACATAGACAATGCACTATAGAATTGTACACCTGGGACCTATGTAATTGTTGTTAACCAAGGTCACCCCAATAAGTCTAAATATAAAAAAAATATTTTTTTAACCCATAGAACAACAGGAAAAAAACTTTGAAAAAATATTTCAACACCATAATTATACAATTCCAACATGACAGTTTTTATTTTTTCTTCTTCCTACAGGAAGATAGTTTCCTGAAGGGATTTTTTTAAATTAAGTGAGCTTAAAATAGCTGACTAAAAAACCATTGTAGTTTTTGGTGGTTACACCAATGAATTCATATCTGAAATTAGAATAAGAAAATCACCAAAAGGCTATTTCATATATTTGGCTCAGGAGTTTTGTTTTTAAATAAACAAATGGAAAACCCCACCACCTACTATTTTACTCTCATTCTCCATCCCCTCCCCAACAACCACACATTCAGTGAAACCTAATCCAAAGAACCAATGTCCAGGTACAGCTTTCATGGAAGTCACTGGAAGACCATGCTCCTTGGGTTTCCACACATCTTGCACCATCTTCTATGGGCTTCCCAACCTCTACACTGATTTGCAACTGACTACTCGGGGACAGAGGAGTGGGCCTCGGGACTCACCATGCAGTAGCAGGACCAGCATCTCGTGAACCTTTGAGGAACCCGGTGGCTTAGAACCACCCAGCTGTGGGATCCCTACCTGAGGGAGAGAAAGCACAGGTCACCAGATGCCCAGGAGTGGTCCCTAGAGACCCAGAACACTCAGGCCCCTCCTCACACCTCTACACTTCCTCCTGATTGCCTTGCTTTTTCCCTCTTCTTCACACTCCCTTCTCCCCATCAATCTTGGTGCTGGGTTAAGAAAAACCAGTAAAAACAGCCAATCAGAAGCTCCCCGCAAACCAGCAGTTTGGATCTGTTTGGAAACCCTCCATCAGGTTAAAACCCTGACAGCAACTCAGATGGACTCACTGACAACCCAGCAAGAAAATGGACAGACAGGGAAACCTCTACAGAGAAGCCTTAGTGAACAGGCCGCAAATGTCACTTACCGTCCTAGGGGATCTGCCTGGTCCTGCTCCTCTGAGGTGCCCTTTGTCTCCTCCAGCCCATCCATATCCCAAGTCGA
The DNA here is from genome assembly GCA_004026885.1 of Lyroderma lyra. NCBI lineage: Eukaryota > Metazoa > Chordata > Mammalia > Chiroptera > Megadermatidae > Lyroderma > Lyroderma lyra. The sequence continues at coordinate 28,723 of PVJL010008876.1, forward strand.
AAGAAAGAGTTGTTTGTGCAGGTTTGAGTGCTTATTTTTCCTTCTACAAATTTAATGGCAGGAAAATCCTGTATCAGATGAGGATTACCAGAGATGAAAGAATGCGTCTGCCTTTTGAATCACCAAAGCCAGTGACAGATTTTGCTGACACACCAATCGGCTTTATCCCCAGGCCTTGGCCTGTCCATCTGCTGAGCCCCTTTCTCTCCTTAAACCCTTGGCAGCCCCCACCTCCCGCCCTAACCCCACCCCCAGCCCCAACCAATATGCAGCCAGAAATTGGCTTCCTGCCACCCAAATAACGTTATTAGCATTTTCAACAAGGACATGTTATATAACTTAGAGAGGTGGGGAAAGGACAAGACAGCTTAAAATAATGTTTTTCTGAAACACAGGTTGCTGATTTCCTTTCTTTGCATGGTAGATGATTCAAAAACAGACTGGAGAGAGGGGTCTTCATGACAATCAGGCTACAGGCCCAGCATTAGGGTTGAGGTTGTGCTGGCCACCACCCAAGGCAGCAGGTCTGTGGGCCATTTTCAGAACCTGACCGGGATTTCTCAAACCCATCAGGACTCAGACCCTCACTCCTCAGAGTGTGGCCCTCACCACCAGCAGCAGTAGCATGTGGAACTGGTCAGGAATTCGGAATATCAGCACCCCACCACCCCCACCCCCACCCCCACCCTAGACCTCTGGAATCAGCACCTGCATTTGAACAACACTCCTATGCTCAGGAAAGTTCAGAAAGCCCCGGATTAGGGGAGTGGTGGAGGGGATCTGCTGAAGGTGGTGCTGGCAGTTTAGGTGTCCCCACATTTTCTTGGCCCCAGCAGATCCATCAGGTCTGGCTATAGGATCTCGTCCTCTGCTCTCCTGAAACCAAGCTCCCAGGTATCCATGACAACCTGTTATGCTGGGTCACACTGGCCTGGGTGTGCCTAGGCTGATGGGCAGAAGCCTGGAGTTCCCTTCTCCCAACCAGGGCTCTGGGTGTGAATCTACTAAGTATTTGAGGCTGCTGTGCCCTAGGGAATTTTTGTTTTGAAAGCCAAAATGTGACTGAACTGTCATAACCTCTGCTGGGAAGGAAACCATATGGGGGATGGGGGTAGGGATGTGGGTGAAGGAACCTCCCAATATGAAGTCACTGTCCCCAGGGGTGGGCTTGCCCTGCTCAGGTAGGAGCAGTAAGCAGCACTCCCCTTGTGTCTGAGGGGTCCTTGCAGTCTTCATCACAAACCTTCACCCCATGAAGCTTCCACTCCTCCCCCAGCAGCAGGCCAGTGGAGGAAACATGCCTTGTGCAAGCAGTCCGTCTGCACCTACAACTCTTGTTTGCAGCTTATTGCATCGCCCTTGCCTTGGCCCAGTTGCTCTGGGCCACGGATATCCTTGAGGAAGACTTTTTTCTGCCTGTGCAATCAGACATTTCTCCTGAGTGGAAAGTAAGGAGCAATCAGAGACTCTCAGGGGAGAGAGGAAGGGACTCATCCAGCAGTGACTCCAACTGGGGAACAAACAGCCTTGGAATAAAAATCTTGTTCCCAAGGAGGAAGCAAGCAAGAGAGGAGGAGTTGTCACCGGAAGTGCACTTGACTGGCATGCTCCCAAGGAGAAACTTCAGACAGGACCCTGTTATCCAAAGATCAAGATAGCTTGATCCCCAGCCACTGAGGGGCCGGGGGGCAGGGGAGGGAGCAGTCTGTACCCCTGGAGGCTCTCTGTCACATTGCAGTTGATAAGAAGGGGCAGGAAGGGGGGAGGGCTGCGCTAAGTGAGCATGTGAAATAAAGGTAGCCCACACTTTGCCTTTGCAGGTGGCCTTCCAGAAAAGCCTCCCTCTGCAGAGCGGGTAGCAGGGGTAGTGGGTAGTGTTTCTTTGTAATTGCTGCTGCATTGGCTGGAGCGGGGGTCGGGAGGGGGGAGGGACATAGCCAGCAGGGACTCAGCAAGGGGTCTCTAATGAAAGGAGAAAACAGAATTCCTCCTTCTAGTTTAGACGTTCAGCAGCCTCCTATGGGGGCTCTCAAAGACGACTTGAATACTAAACCAGATTCCTTCTATTTCTCTGCTCCCAGCCCCTCTTGCTTACAGACATATACACACACCACACTGAGACAAGACCACTCCGCAGGGGCAGAGGGTGCAGGCAGGTTTAGCCTGACACCAAGTGAGACAAAGCCTGGTGCCCCATGTCATCTAATATGAGGCACATATGGCAAACTCTGCGTCGCTTCCTTTGACGCCTCTATCTACAGAGGAGGAACCTTGGACCCAACTGCAACATGAAATGTCCTCATGCTTAGATCAGGTTCCCCGAGAAGTAGATCCAGAGACGAGGATAGAGTGGAAATACCTGATTTAGGAAGTGATTGAAGAAAGCACCAGCAGAGGAGTGGGGAAGGTAGAAATCAATGGTGTTATCAAGCAAGTTGTCACTGCAGGCAAGTGGAACCTAATCCATGGCAAACTCTGGGCAATGGTGTAGAGCACGTATCTCAGAATGATCTTAACTGCAGGTAGGGAGCCAGGACATTTATCCACCAACTTCTGTTCTTGGTAGACGACTGCTCCCAGAGGAGATGAGGGCTGTTCATTATCCAGCAGCCTCTGGCTACCAGGCAGAACGATGGGGCGCAGTGATTCTTTTTTTTTTTTTTTTTTGCTTTTTGGTATGTGGGTAGCTCCCTGACTGGGAATCGAACCCAGGACGCAGCGCTGACAGCACCAGCGCCGAAGCCTTAAGCCACTACCCCACCAGGGAACTCCCCACACTGATTCTTAAAGAGAACTTCTTTCCAGGATCAACTCTTCCTGCAAATCAGAAGGCAGAATTCTTTCGGAAAGCTGGGAGGAGCTAAGCTTCCCCATTTGGAATTGGTAAAGAAGTACGGATAACCAAAGTGACACAGTGTAGGGGGCGGTGCCCGGACTTTTGCCCAATACAGAGCTGCCCTGGGATGGGCCGGAGGGTCTTATTCGGCTCTGATGGGTGAGGCTGCTCCCCCACCAGTTCCATAGCTGGTGGTCCCACCCTACGGGGCTTTCCTGTTATTCAGAGGACACAGAGTCACCTCCAGCCTTCCTGCGCTATGGTCACAATTAACACACTCCAACCCTGGATGGCTGATTCATGGGCCTTTGCGCCTTTCTTTCCCCACTTCTCCACCTCCTGAAAGCCCACCCTTAAGCAGATTCAGCACAAGTGCTATCTTCTTTAAGAAATAATCCCCTTCCTGCCACCCTCCACCCACAAGCATCAGCCTTGCCATTGACAGTGTTTGGATAGGCCAGGGCTCTGCTTGACCCAAGTCCACACGCCTGCAACACCGCACAGTGGGCAAGATGGATAGCAAAGAATCATGGGGCCAAGGGACATGCCTACCCAGATTCCAGGTACCTGGGACATCAGACCTCCCTGACCAACCGATTCTGAGCTTTCTTTTCTTAATCCGTCTTCCTGAAGGTAGACTGTGACACCCGCCACTGTGCACCTGGGAGAAGTGGCCCCTTAAGGGGCAGCTGTTTGCACAAGAGGACATGTGTGGAAAAGGGCCCTTGCGGTGTGGGACGGATCCGGGCTGGGAAGAGAGGGAAGCCAAACTATGAGCCTTGAGCTGGGGCCGCTCCCTGTGCCACCACTTTCCAGCTCAAAGTTAGTAAAGAAGCACCAATACAAAAATTCCAAACTTGAACCTGGCCTCCCTGTTACGGAGGTATTTATGACAAGGTATGAGGATAGAACATCTTTTATTTAACAGTTTGTTAGCTTGCTTTATAACTTTAAGATATTTATAATATGTTATATGGCCACCATGTGCACTCTTACCCCAGGTCCCGCAAACATTCGGGGTGAGCCTATGTTCAGCACACAGGTAGTGGTGCACAGATGTTTGCTAAGGAAGTTCATGTGAAAATGTGTGTGGGAGCTATAGAAAGAGAACTGGGGTGAGTGACAGCCTTGGCCCCTGGCCCTATCTTTTTCTCTTGACTTACTAGGTGGTCTCGGGACAGGCACCCTCACTTGCCTTGCCTTGTCATACTTGAAACATATTCCATGATCTAGTCCAGACTACCATTCTTCAGATGAGAAAACTGAGGCCCAGAAAGGTTAAGTAACCTGCTCCCTAGGGTGACAGGTGGAGATGAAGTTAGGACCCAGTCCTCCTGCCTCTTAGTCCCTGGGTTGTTCTGGGATCCTAGCAAGGCAGAGACACAAAGGATCCCCATGCCTGTGGCACTGCCTCTGCCTGCACGAGAAAGGGTGGGGGAGGGAGCCACGCCTTTTTTTGCCAGGCTCCCCTAAACGGCCCTGACTGGATCCATTCTGTGCCCAAAGCACCTAACTCCTTTGTTCTCTATTAGCAAATCATCCTTCTTCCCCTGTTGTTTCACTTCAGACTTCCAATGGAAAGCCGGCTCCGCGGGGGCTGGTTAGATCAGCTTGGGCTCAGGGACCTCGGTTCCGGAATTCGGGGGAGGGGTGGGGAGGGGCAGAGAAAACAGTGCCTTCATTCCACTTTTCCCGGGTGGAGTGGTGCCGCCCCAACTGCAGGCCGGGACACAGTCGGGGTGCGGGCACGCGCCCCTTTCCGTCCCCCGCGGCGCAGGGCGCGCCACCGCGGTAATGGAGGGGCAACCAGTCACAGTGTGGACGTTTCAGCATAGGCCCTCCCTCCGTCCCTCCCCGGGCGTCAGAGAACTAGTTCAGCTCGCTAGCCCCGGTTGGCAACACCTCGTGACACAGTGGTTTCCCCCCGCCCCCTTAAGGTCATGTCCTTGCGAAACCTCTGCAGCTTCCGCGAGTATCCAACCACCCACCCCACCGGGGGCGAAGAGATGGGGCCTCTCGGCGCTGAGCCCCGCCCCGCCCAGCGTGGTCGCCAGGGGGCGCCGAGGTTCCGGAGTCCGGGCGGGGCGGCTCCCAGACCCCAGCCTCTTCCTGCTCCCCGCCCCCTCCGCGCCGTTCTCACCAACTGCACTGTGCAAGGCGGGGGCCCGGGAAAGTCCCAGGACGCATCTGTGCCGGAAACGTTAGTCACGTACCTGGAGCCGCAGAGTGTCTGGCTGAAAAGAATGCCAGGGCGAGGGCCTGACTTGCCAGAGGTCACACGCCCAGGAGAGGGTCTCCCAGTCCCGTGCACGGCTGACTCTGCCAGCTAGTTCTTTTGGTGGCTGATACCCTGTTTGCTCTTCTATTAAAAGAAGAGCGGGCCCAGGGTCCCTTCCTGCTGTTTCACTCTACAAACGCTGCCCCCTGTCCAAAGATACACTTCCTTGGAACCTCTTTTGAAATCATTGCTCCTTGCATTGCATCAAAAGTAGGTCTCTCCTCATTTCTCAGTAAAAAGAGCCAGTGCTCCTTGAAGAAAAGGCTGCTTCCAGATCTGGGGCAGCAAAATACAACATGATCCTGGAACATCATAGTATTTCAGAAGACAAGCCATCAAAGATATTTGGGTCGAAGGAAAGTTGAGTGAGTCTACTGGCCAGAGGTGAGACAAACATCAATAAGAATAGTGACTGTAATGATTGAAACACATCGAATAAACTAAATATATCTGTTCAATCCATGAGTTTATAATGACACTTCAAAAAGAAAAACTCATCAGATGAGGGAAAAGTTTTCTTTATCACACTCTTCCCTTCTGCGGCCATTGCTGAGGTGCCAGCAGCCAAAATGAAGTTCAACCCCTTTGTGACTTCTGACCAGAGCAAGAACCGGAAAAGGCATTTCAGTGAACCCTCCCACATCCTCAGGAAGATTATGTCTTCTCCTCTATCCAAACAGCTGAGACAGAAGTACAATGTTCGATCCATGCCCATCCGAAAGGATGATGAAGTTCAGGTGGTTCAAGGACACAACAAAGGGCAGCAAATTGGCAAAGTAGTCCAGGTTTACAGGGAGACCTACATTGAACGAGTGCAGCGGGAGAAGGCTAACGGCACAACCGTTTACATGGGCATTCACCCCAGCAAGGTGGTTATCACTGGACTAAAGCTGGACAAAGACTGCAAAAAGAGCCTTGAACGGAAAGCCAAATCTCGCCAAGTAGGAAGGGAAAAGGGCAAATACAAGGAAGAAACAATTAATATGATGCAGGAATAAAGTAATCTTACATACAACTTTCACTAAAAACTGTTAAAATGAAAAAAAAAAGAATCGCAGCTAATAAATGCAGATGTGATAGAATGAGGAAATCACTACGTTGCAATGAAATCGTGGATCCGGGATTCCCTGGTGGTGTAGTGGCTAGGCATTGGTGCTCTCAACGCCACACCCTGGGTTCTATTCCCAGCCAGGGAACCACCAAAAATAATAATAATAATAATCATGGATCCTACTGATTTCTTAACATGTCCCCAAATGCCATAACCAGATAATGGTGCCTGCTGATGTGACGTAATAGAAAGTACACGGCACTATCACTGACATATTCAGGGCCAGAAAAGAAGAACTTGAACTTAAATCAAGCCTCCAGATCTAGCTACTATTTAAAGAAATATGGAAAGTGAAGAGACATGTTAAAAGTCACCAAAGATACAATCAGTTAAGTATATAGACTGCAAATTTCTACAGGGCAAATGATTCAGTTTTCCCAGTAAATGAATGGAATGGGGAAGAAGGGGGAAAAGGGAGACATGTTAAGTAAAGAGACTTAAGAAAATACAGTTTTTGGACAATTTTGAAGCAATCAGTAGAAATGACATACAAATTGATTATTAAATAATACACAGCCTTGGTTTCCTGTTACATGGTAATGGTATTGTGGCTCTATTTTTAAGGTTCTTATACAGTAGGAAAAAATACAGAAATATTTATGGTGAAATGATATGATAATCTGGAACTTGCTTTAAAATACTCCTACAAAACAAGTGGCAGGGAAGAACTGAAACAAAAACAGCAGAAAGTTGATAACTAGAAACTGGGTGATTAATACACGGTCTCTATTTTAGTGTGTGTTTGATATTTTTTCGTAATAGCTTTTAAAAAGTATGCCCCTCATTTGGCCCCTTTCAGATAAATAGCTAGACATATTCAGTGGGAAGAAAATTTTCTGTTTCTCTCTGCATTTACTGCCATGCATTCCTATCAACTTTCCTGTATTTCCTTCATTTGAAAATTAAAATAACCTCTAAAAAGTGGAATAATTAGCAATTGTCTCTTCATTTTTGTTAAAATCTAGAACAGTTTTTACATAATGCAGAACTCAAAGTAAACTAAAGACAAAACTGAGAATCAGAACATCTAAGCTTTATGGCCCATTTGATTTATTGTTCTTTTTTGTTGTTATTAGATAACCTTAGGAGGTGTTTTATAATACACATTAATTTCTTATGGACCCCAAAATGTGCTATTTTGGTTCCAGTGTCTAGTGTTTAGGTATGAACAAATTTACACTCTTAATTTAAAGCCTGTGAATATCAATTCTTAGTCAAAGCAAAGGAGAAAGGTTAAGCTCTTCGTTGAGCTGTAGGGAGGCAGCTTCATTCTACCAAAAACCTTTCCTCCAAATAGGCTCCTTTCTCCTGGTTTTACTTTCCTCTTCTGTAAAATGGGGCTGTTTTACTTCTTCCTAGTAGAGTTGTAAGGGCTAATTAAAGCCTGTGGAAGCACTTTTAAAGAAGATCCTAACATGTACTATGCTTTAGAAGTGAAAACTATCATTAATATATTTTAATCATCACGTTTAATACCCACATAGACACACCCACCTCTTCTGCATTCAGGCAAATTTTTGCAAAGGGATAATTAACAGCGATGATGTCATAACCACAGATCGCTGCTTTCATCCTGAAAGCCGTACAGTTTCCAAGTGCTTATGAACTCCTCATTAGACTTTTAAAACACACTAAATTAGTACAGATTCCCCATATCTGAGTGAAACAGTTTTCTTTGTAAACCGAGTAAATGAACATGAAAAGTGGCCGTCTTCTAAGCAAGCTGCCAAAAACCCAGAGGCAGCAGTAATAAATGAAATAAATCTCAGCCGTAAAATGCTGAGATTGCATGTTTGGAAAATCAACTTGACTGCCTCCAAAAATATCCCCCAGAGACCTGTACCTGCCTTTTAAGTCCTCACCAGGAGGTGAGTAGCTACAATATTCCTGTCTCCTGGCACCTAGAAAGGAATGGCTGCAACTTCTCAGCCATTAAATGCCAAGCCCTCTAAAAAATAGCTGACAGTGCATTGCTAATACAGAGACCAGCTACAATAATACAGTCTTTGAAATTCTAATACAATGATCTCAAATTCCCTTGCAGTGGGAAACCCTGTGTCTTTTTTCACTATCCACAGGAAAGCAACAGATAGTGGGGTGGGGCAGGAGAACTGTACATTTTACCTAGTGACTTCCGGTTGTGATTTCCGACTTGCTCAGAATTTTGTCACCCACATTTCACCTCTTGTTTTCTGTCCACTCTATGTCAACCCTAAGATGTACTCAAGATTCTTTTCCTCAATTTCTCCAAAACATCACTCACTAAGGCTGCTGTGAATGTGTAGCAGACATTTGCTGAGGATTTGAAAACAGCAATGAGGTGTTACATCTCAAAAGAGCACAGAGGATCATTTAAGACATAATGGTAGTTAGCCCTCAGCCATTCCTCTCCCCCTCACTCCAGCCCCCCTTCCCCACGCCACCCTGCATCTCTCCAACTCAGCTCTACCTCCAGCCACTTTGTCAGCCATCTCCCTCTCCTTTGTTCCCTCCCTAGCAAACTCACCCCAAATACTCCAAATTCTCACTCTTTTCTTCTGTTGAGAAGTCTGGCTCTTTTCTTTGTCCCTTTCATGCCTAGATGGCACCAGCCCTGCTATCTTTCTGCAATCATAATGGCCCACTGATTTGTTTTTCTAAACAAAGACAGTTCTCCCCCAAGAAGAATTCTGTTATCACTCAGGAATGCTTTGCAGAAATTAACCATTTCTGCAGCAATTAACAGAAAAAAAATGCATCTAACAATGGCTTATATCAGCAACTCTCAAACTTTTTTGGTATTAGGACTCCTTTACACTCTTAAAAATTACTGAGGCTCCCAAAAAGCCTTTGTTTTTGTGGGTTATGTCTACCAAAATTTACTGTATAAAAAAATTAAACCTGAATTTTTTAAAATTAAAATTGAATTTGTATTTATTAATTCATTTAAAAATAATAATAAGCCCCATTATATGTTAACATAAATAGAACGTATTTACGAAAAATAGCTCTGTGTTTTCCATAAAAGAAAAATGGGTAAGAGGACACTGTTTTACATTTTTGCAAATCTCTTTCTTATCTGACTTAATAGAAGACAGCTGGATTCTGTATCTGTTTTTCCCTTAGGTCTGTTGTGATATCAAAAATCATTTAGCCTCTGGAAAACACTGTATATTCATGAGAGAATACCAATGAAAAAGGTAATAATGTCTTAATATTATTATGACAATTCTTTTGTCCTCATGAGACCTCCTACAGGGTCTCAGGGATTCCCAGATATCTCCAGAACACACTTTAAGAGCCACAATCTTAAACCATAAAGACATTTCTTGTTTAATTAATAAGAGGTCTGAGGTAGATGGGTTTAGAGTTGGGTCGGCAGGTAATGTCAGAAGACCCTAGTGTTTTTCTACCTTCCATTCTGCCACCATTGCATGTTGGTTTCTAGTCTTCAGGCTTGTTGCAAGGAGGCAGACACTGACTTGGTGCACATTAAAAGGAAGTAGAAGGTGCATCCAGGGAGGCCACCACTTTCTCCTCATCTCTCTGTTTCTTATAAGCAGGAGAAAACTTTTTCCAGAAGCTGTCCAGCAGGCTTCTCCTTGAACCTTATCAATATTGACATGTGATATGGCTACTCCTAACTGCAAGGGAAAATGGGAAAGTGAATCTCTGGAGAAGGGGAACAGCACAGCTATTATAAGCTGAACCCAAGCTTCTTTATCCCCTGGGGCTGGACACATGGTTGCACAAACAAAATCAGGGTTCTGTTAGCAATGTAGATGGAGGATTAATTGCATGAGAAGCAACAGTGCTACCACCAGCTCTTAAACTAATGAATATTTCTCCTGATACACCTTCATGCCCAATAAGGAAGCAGAATGTGAAACCATGAGGTTTAGATTTCTAGTAAAAATGGTCCTGTGGAAACCTCTACTCAACTTGAGCCACCAAGTTGGGTGAAAGTGCAGAAAAGCAGTTTATTTTTCAAACATTAAGATGAACATTAAACTGAATATGAAAACCCATCATCATATAAATCCCCAAGACCATCTCCAAAGTCATTTAGTGAGTATCATATCAGAAATGAGTTCTCTGTAGTTTCCTTGGATGTAAAATTTTTATGGGCACAACCGAACTCCATACTAAAGATTATCATAAAGATTGAAAAGTATTATTTCACCTACATGGATTATCAAGCAAAGCTATGACCCCACATAATTTTAGTGCAGTGGGTATTCACAGTGATGAGCTACAAATTTAAAGATGCTCAGACAATCTTTCCAGAAATATCCATTGAACAGACTTGGAATATAGAAATAAGAATATTATTGTTTCTAATTGAAACTTACCTCATTCCAACAAGGATTCCAGTAGCATACAACACAAAAAATAAAATAAAATACATTAGATATCTACAATAAGAATTTTTCTAAAAACTGAAAGCAACAAAGAAAAAACAAACCAAAAAAAAAACTCATGGACACAATCGATAGTTTAATGTTTATTTGGGGACAAGTGGGTTGGGGAGGGGAGAAAGGGGAGGGGGTGGGAGAGGAGGGGGGGAAGCTAAATATAAGGAGATGGAAAGAGAAGTCACATTAGGTGGTGAACTTATCATACATCAAGTTGACAATGCACTGTAGAATTGTACACCTGGAACCTATGTAATTATTGCTAACCAACATCACCCCAATAAGTCAAATTAAAAAAATGGGAAAAAAAGAATTTTTCTAACCTAATTTTTATAGCCAAAGTGGAGAAATTACACTAAAAGGAAAATAAAACAGGAAAAATAACATGAAGCTAGGGTTAATTTCTAAAATTCATGACATAAAGTTACACACTGTTTTTAGAGATGACTTTCAAATTTGACACTTAACTTCCAGCAGCCCAATCAAACATAGAAATGCCATCAAGTACTCAAATTCACTGTTGCTAATTTCCTTCCCCAGGTCCAAATACAACATACAGTCACTGCAATATTAAAATAAAAACAAAAACAAGCCTTCAAAACCATCTCTGCATAATCTCTAATCAATACAGTGAAGAATTAAATAGGGCTATTTATTATTATTATATTCAACATAGATGGAGGACATAATACCAAAGCAAATTTCCATAAACGTCATGCTACAAATGCCCACAATGATGACTTACAGGTACACAGCTCTTCCCAGATCTGGCTTAACCCAAAAGTAAAATTTAGAGACAACAGAGGTCTGCAAACAGCAAGATGTAAATGAGAGATTAGTACATTCTAACATTGCTAAAGGACAAGTTTAATGAGAAAACAAAATAAATTAGTAAACATTTTGAGAAATAATTGGTACAGGTTGAATTTTAATAATAACATCTACCAAGCTCAGATGATTTGGAGGTGAGAGGGCAGAGAACAGAGAATAAAGGTTTTAAAACTAGACTTTTAAGGTGCAGGGAGTCAGCCCCAGAACACCACTATCACCTCAGCGATTCCCCACCCCCACCATGGCCAAGGACCCCTCCACTGCCACTTCCTACATCCAAGATGGAAGAGCATGTGTTGAATGGGCCTTAGACCTTGAAAATATCGTGAGGAAGTTTTCTGGTAGCTGCAGATGCTGAGCCAAACAGATTAATTTCTATCTTGTGAGACATCATCACAAATTGTAAGAGGCTTCAAGATGAATATGGTGTTTCCACTATCATTCCAAATTTTGGAATCTCTCGAGATTTAGTAGGGAACAGTAAGAGGAGTAAAACATCCACATCCAATAACACAGAAACATATCAAGAGAATAGAAGTTCTTCTGGGCACCCCACTTTTAACTGTCCGTTGTGTCAAGGAATCAAATTTTACCAGACAGCGTTTACTGGATCACGGTAACAGTAATGACCTATTTCAGATAGACCCTGTGACATGTCCTATTTGTGTGTCTCTTCCTTGGGGAAATCCTAGCCAGATTACTAGAAATTTTGTTAGTCATCCAAGTCAAAGACAATTTGACTATGGAGAATTTGTGAAACTTTCAGCTAGAGGAGGAAACCCAGTATCAAAGTGCTATTGAAGAATCTTTTCAAGTAAACATCTGAAGGCTGTAGCCATTTCTGCATCTTTGTACCCACAAATGCCATGTTTAAGGAGAAAACTACATGAAGTCAGTTTCACTAACTTGATGTGTATATTAATAAAATAATACAATCTTTTGTTTTAGTTTTTAATTGAAAAATAAAGGTGAACCATCTGAAATTTTTATCCTCTTGATAACTTAAAAAATTAAAGTTAGGACATTATCTTTAAAGGCATTAAAAGGATTATATTTATTAATGTAATTGGGAAAGGGAATCTCTCTGGTACTTTTTCTTTTTTTTTAATATTATATGAGGGCTGTCTGGAAAGTATCCAGCCATGTAATATGAAAAATAAAGACACTTATGGCTGGATTTTTTTCCCAATAGCCCTCGTATATTCTTGAATTTTTTCCTTATGTTGCTTTTAAAATTTGGTGCTGTTTCTTTTTTTCGTTTCATTTCATTTTATTTTATTTTTAATTTATTGGGGTGACATTGATTAGTAAAAATGACATAGGTCCCAGGTATACAATTCTACATTACATCCTCCATGCGTTGCATTATATGTTCATCACCCAGAGTCAGTTCTCTTTCCATCACCATATATTTGTGTCCCTGTCCCTTTTCCCCTACCCTCCTCCCCGTTTACCCTCAGGTAGCTACTAAATTATTGACTATGTCCATGAGTTTTGTTTCTTTGTTGCTTTCCATTTTATGTTAACAATGAAACTAAATTTCTCCATCCCTTTCCCTTATTTTACCCACTCTTCCATCCCTCCTCCCACCTTAAAGAAGTCCCTCTAACATTCTTTGTAGTACTGGTTTGGTGGTGATACATTTTTTTAGCTTTTCCTTATCGGAGAAGCTCTTTATTTGTCCTTCAGTTTTGAATGGTAGCCTTGCTGGTACATTATTCTTGGTTGTAGATCCTTGGTTTTCATCATGTTGACTATTTCCTGCCAATCCCTTCTGGCCTGTAAAGTTTCTGGTGAGAAATCAGCTGAGAGTCAAATGGGTGTCCCCTTATAAGTTACTACTTGCAATTTCTTTTGATGTTTTTAGAAGTTTCTCTTTTTTCTTAACTTTTGCCATTTTAATTATGATGTATCTTGATGTGTTATTGCTTGGGATCATCTCGTTTGGGATTCTCTGTGCATCCTGGTTAGCAAAATTTTCAGTCATTATTTCTTCAAATAATGTCTTGATCCTTTGCTTTTCCTCTGATTCTTCAGCACACCTATTATTATTATTATTTTGGTTGGTTCCCAGGCTGTGGCAGTGAGAGCACTGAAGCCTAGCCACTACCCCACCAGGGAACCCCCTACACCTGTTATTCTGATATTATTACCTTTGATATAGTCCCAGAGGAATCTCAATCCATCATCACTCTTTTGGAAATAATTTTGTAATTGATCTGGCTGGGTGCTTTCTGCAAATCACTGCTTTGCACTTCTATTTTAACTAGTTTAGTGACTTTTATTCTGTTCTTCATTTCAGTTAATGTAGTCATTATCTCTCTCTGGTCCTTTATAATGGTTTGTAAGTCTTTTTTGATGCTCACTATCTCTCTGTTGAAGTGATCATTCAGTTCCTTAAAAGCATTTTTATAATTATTGCTTTGAGCTCTGTTTCTGATGGGTCATCTGTCCCCATCTCTTTAATTTGAGCACCTTTTCTCTGGTTTCTCATTTTTGCAGCCTCTGTGGAGCCTTGCTGCTGCAGTTTCTGTGGTGTTTGCTGCTGATACTGGGCAGGCAGAGGTCTGTGGGGGAGGGGTGTTCACAGCTTTGTTTTCTTCCTGTGCTCTGGGAGTCATACAGGGAATTTGGCATGATCACACCTTCCTGTTTTCAGTTTGCCCTGGGCGTAGACTCTGCCCTGAACCTTGGGGTTGGCTTTCCTGTTTGGTGGTCTTTCAGATCGTCCTGGTTGTGGGCAAGAAACACGCACGCAGCTCCCTCTCTCCTTCTCTTTCCCTGCCTGAGTATTTGCGCTGCACCTTTTCACTGCCCAGTTGCTCTCCCTCCTCTGGGAACCAGAGTGAAGTCTGGCTGCTGCGTTTTTCAGATGGATCTGCACCCCCTGGGGCCAAAGCGAAGTGATTGCGGGACTCACTCACTCAATCTGTGGGACAAAGGAAAGGAGGCCCGGAGTGCTCTCCTGCTGCCTTCTTCCTCCTCCCTCCCCCAGCAATGGAGTTCCAAGTGGAAACCTGTGCCACAGCCCCATCTCTGCTCTTCCCTTTTATTTTTCTTTTGTTTAACCCTCTGCCTCCCTGCAGGTACCTTAATGTGATATGTGTGTTTCTTAGCTGTGATTGTGCATTGTGTAGAGGGTCCTTGGTTGAGGTATAGGTGTTTTTTGTTTTGTTTTGTTTTTTTGGTTGGTTCCCTGAGAGGGGAATGAGCCCAGGCTGTGGCAGTGAGAGTGCAGAAGCCTAGGCACTATACCACCAGGGAACCCTCGCTAGGTATTTTCTTAGTTGTAATCTCCAGAGGATTTTTTCAGAGGTCCCTCTCATGCCACCATTTTGTTCTCTCTAAAGCTGGTGCAGTTTCTTTCATTGATGTTATTGTACACAGGTAAAACACAGTAGCAAATTCTGAAAGATATGATTGATATAAACCTAACAAATCTGAGCCAGCTATCAGAGTTGCAGAATGGAGACTTGAAATGCTAAATGAAGTAATCCAAAGGAAAAATTTTAAACAGATTCTAGCTGAAGAATTCAACTATAAGAAGATAGTACTTGTATATAACATTTAGTATTTTTGAAGACTAGTGAGATTTATTTAATAATTTTAACTGTTTAAAAACTAAAAGCTCAATGTAAAAAATATTTGTTTTTGCTATTAGAAGTAAATATCAAGTGAAAAATTTATTTCTTTCACAGGCAGTTGGTCATTTCAAATGTTGTTTGTTTGGCTAAGTTGTAAGCCCAAATTATATTGAGCTGAATTATAGCTCTTTAGTCTCAAAAGTTTCAATAGTCAATATTTCTGATTACCTAAGATGAAACCTTTATTAGAAACTTTCAGTTGGTAATTCAGTTGGGTATTCTATATATACATATATTTAAATGAGAAGTTTGGTTTCATCTCAGTTGAGAAGTTCATCCAAAGCTAAAGGTATGTGTATACGCATGCAGATTATCAGGTTATATACAAAATTTCTATTAAGATTTTTTAAATTGATAAGCAATATTGGATTGAAGTATTTTTCTGATTTGATTAAAATTTTGTATATCACCAAATATTTTAAAAGTTACAGTCAAATGTTAAATGCTCTAGTTAGCTGCTATTAAACTTTAAAAGTTGAGTTTATACACACACTCAGTTACTGTTTATATGGTGCGCATTTGTTTTCAAAGATAATGCATGACTACGAAGTAGTGAGACACATTCTACCAGCCACTCTGTTTCACTACTTTTTAGTCAAACTGGTTTGTTCTTAACATTCACTAATGAGAATCATAAAATAACTTCTACTAGAAGACCTAAATCACAGAATAAAAGATGGATTTGTTGACATTCCATACTAATATACATTATTTATATTTCCTTGAAAATAAAAGAACAAAAAAACTAGACTTTTAACAGTCCCACTTGAGAATTCAACATATTTCAGGTTAATAATAGAAGTAAATACTAGAACTAGACAGCTGTGTAAAAGCCTAATACATTGAAAATGTTTGAAAACAGGTGAGGTAAGATTATCTTCTGACATTATTCAAAAAGAAACAAAAGTTTACAGTGCCTCACATTAAGTCCATAAATTGAAAGGGAGAGAACACAAAAATTAAAGGAAATTTAAAATAGGATATGGTAAAGTTTCATCAAAGTGCTAAATGTAAACAGGCTGACCTCTCTAGAAAAAGGAGGCAACTCACTGACTGTTAAAAGAACAAAAAATGATTTGTTGTCTACAAGACACACAAACCAAAAAAATAAACAGAATAACAGTGTTAGAGGATATTCCTATGCAGAAGAAAATCTGGGATTACTATTTTGGAAGCAGATAAAGCATATGTCCTACAATGCACTGTAGAATTGTATGCCTGAAACCTATGTAATCCTTGCTAACAGATGTCACCCCAATAAGTCTAACAATAAAAATGAATTTAAAAAAAAGCATATGTCATAGCAAAAGGCAATACAAGAAATAAATAAAGTCATTACATAATAACCAAATGTATACTAAAACATGAAAATCAAAAAATATATGTATGTATGTGTTACAAAAATCATTGCAACAAGATCTAGAAAAGAAAATGGACAAAAAAATCAAGAAAAAAAAACAAATGTCATTTCAATTGGAACCCTCAATTGGAATCCTCATTTGGGGAACTAAAAGACGAAGAATAAATTGGAAAATATTATATGATTGAATAATTCATTCAATAAAAATGTTTGCAGGGATGTCATTAGGTTCCAGGGCCTATGTTATATACTAGAAGACAATTCCATAAGCAGTAATGAGTTTAACAGACATGTGGAATAACAAAAGATAGCACAAGTAAGACAGTCTCTTTTCTAGTGTAAATATATCATATCATCTACAAACAACATGCAAAAATCCATGATCCTATATTGGACCACAAAGATTCATTCTTTCATTAATTTAACACACATTAACATGTTTTTTTCAACTTATTAGGTTTGGTATACACAGAAAAGCAGAAATACCATCCACCAAATGTTAAAACCTCAAGGCATTACAGATTTTAAAAAAAAATAAAAGCAAAATACCAATCACATAGGAATGTTTTTGAAACATTTAGATGCTCTCTTTGGTAGTGCTTGGGTTACACAGGAAATCCAGAACATATGTAGTGGACATCTGTTGATTTTGCCCGGCTCCATTTCTTTTCTGTTACCAGGAGGGTGACAGAGGTCATTGCTTTCTTTGGGGAACTTTTTGTCTCCTGTCCTGGTGGAACTGTCAGTCCCCTAGTTCTGTGATAAGGAGGTGACCCAGATGGGCAGAGTAACTCATCCTCCTGAAGGCAGTGATTGTCCTAGAATGGGCATGTGATCCAAATTAGCCAACCAAAGCCCTTTTCAAATACTGATATGGACACGGGGGGAGAGTCAGGGTAAATTCTCCAGGATTCTGAGGGTTAAGGAGGACATAAACCTAGGACACTGGTGACCATATCAATTGTCAGAGAGAGTCTACCTGAGATTGAAACCCACACTAAGAAAAGAACTAAGATATGAGAGTGAGACTGCCAGAATCCTAATGATATTGCCTGGACCCCTGGATCCAGCCATGCCTGAAGTGAAAGTTTCAGTTGTTAGAGCCAAGAAATTCTCCCTTCTTTTTAAAAAATGGTGGTAAAATATATAGAACATACAATTTACCATTTTAACCCTTTTAATAGTGCAATTGAGTGGCATTAAGTGTTGTGCAACCATTCCCACTATTCTTCTCCAGAACTTTTCCATCATCCCAAACCGAAACTCTGTACCCATTAAATAACAAGTCCCCTTTCCCCTTACCTTCAAGAAATTCCCTTTGAGGCTTATATTGTTTAAAATTCTGTTTCTGTAACTTGTAATCAAAAGAGTCAACTAAAAGTATTCTCTAACTCGGTAAGAGAATACTTTTTTAAACAATGAAAACAGTACAAAATACACAATTACCAAATATAACAAGAACTATAAAAGTATTCATACTCTTTGGCACAGCAATTTTATTCTGGGGAATATAAACCAAAGAATACCCACACACGTGCATGCACACAATAAACCTATATTGAACAGAAACATTCAGGCTATTGATAATCATTAATTATAAAAACAACATGATATACAGTGTAAAGGTAACAACTAAGCAAAAATTTTAATGACATTATGTGGACCATGAAAAAACATGAAAATGTTCGTGTAAAATAATATAAAGTGAAAAGAGAAACAGTAGGCACACAATGTATAGGGATGACAGACTTGAAATGTACTTCACAAAAGCCCATGTAAAGTTGCTCAGTTTCATTAATTACCAGGGAATTACAAATTAAAACCATAACGAATCCCTACTTCATATCCCCCCAGCATGGCTCAAAAGAAAAGACAATACCAAGTGTTGGTGAGGATACAGAACAGATGGAACTCACATACACTGTTGCTCGTAGTGTAAATTGGTACAGTTGTATTGGAAATCTGAAATTCACGTACTTGAATGTTCGGAGTAGCACCATTCATAATAACCCCACACTGAAAACTACTTGAATGCACATCAGCAGGAGAATGGATCAACAAATTGTGGATATTCAGACAATGGAGTACTTACTATATGCAAGGTTTTGCAATCTGTGGCCTGTTGTCTATTTTGGTAAATAGAGTTTTATTGAGACACAGCCATGCTCATTTGTTTACATATTCTCTATGGCCACTTTCATGCTGCAATGGCAGAGTTGAGTACTTGTGACAGAATTCATATGACCTGCCAGCCTAAAATATTTACTATCTGGTCTCGTGCAGAAAAAGTTTGCTGACTCCTGCTGTACAGCAATGAGAATGAATAAAGTACATGCAATAAATGAATGAATGTTAACTGAAAATGATGTTAACTAGGTGCTTCATCACCAGAAAGGATCTGTTTGGAATAAAGAAAGGGTTGCAACCCAGTGCATGCAGACACGGCAAGCCACGTGCACAGTCTGGGTTACATGCCAAGACGGAAGAATATTTAGATAAGGGAAAATGAAAGTCAAGAGAAGAGGAAGTTAAAACCATAGAGCTTTGTTATAACGTAGAGTGCGAGAACTCCTCCCATAAGCCCTAGCTTCTCTCCCACAGACTCTCCAGATTGATCATGTTCCCTTAAAGTACCGATTAGTGTTTCATCCAATCTCACAAACAGATTGTTGGGTGGAAAAGCCAGATACAAAAAAGTACCCATTTATGATTTCATTTACATAAAGTACAAAAGCAGGCAAAACTCTTCTATACTGTTAGATGGTAGGTCACTTTGGGGAGGTAGTATCTGTAATAAGGTGTGAGGGAGCTTCTGGGTAATGGTTGTGTTCTGGTTCTTGTACTGGATATTGTTTATAAACATTGACCCAACTCAGTACTTATGCTATGTGAGCTTTACATATGCAGAGCTGGGTGAATGGCATGGATTCACAATAACTCATGCATTTAAAAGCATAAAAAGACACTGAAATTTTAAAAATTAGGTAAAAGTATATGCACTCAATGGAATGTACTATCTTAGATTGGATCCTGGAACAAAAACTAGCATTAGTAGAAAAATTGGGGGAATCCAAAGTCTGTAGTTTAGTTAATAGTAATGTATCAACATTGGTTCCTTCATTTTGGCTCATTGTGTCGTGTATATTATGCAAGATATTAACATTAGGGGAAGCTTGGTGAGAGGTGCAAGGGAGTTCTGTACTGGCTTTGCACCTTTTATATAAATCTAAAGTTATTATAAAATTAAATGCTTTTTTTAACTATAGAACTAGCAGTGGTTCACAAATGTTTGGTCTCAGAATGCCTTTATACTCTTAAAAATTATTGAGGACTTCGAAGAGCTTTTGTTTCTATGGGTTATAGCTATCAATATTTACTGCATTAGAAATTAAAACTGAGAAAAAAAATTTGGTGGAGGGAGGGCTAGTTCTCTGTCTGGGAATTAAACCCAGGCTGTGGCATTGAGAGCGCCGAAGCCTAACCACTACACCACCAGGGAACCCCCCTCCCGAAACTGAGAAAATGTTAATGTATTTGTTAAATGAATTGAAATAAGAAACCCATTACATAGTAATATAGATCACATACTTTTATAAAAAATAACTTAAAAAAAAAGCCAGAAGCATTGTTTTGTGTTTTTGCAAATCACTCATATATGGCTTAATAGAAGACATCTGCTTTCTCCAGGTGCTTCTTCCCCCTTCGATCTTTGCGTCAGCAACCATATAGAGGCCTTGGAAAATGCCACTGTACACTCGTGAGAGAACGACAGTGAAAAAGGCAAACAATGTCTTAGTGTTATTATGAAAGTAGTTTTAACCTTGTGGGAGTTCTGAACTACACTATATAGCACTGACTTGTTTTCCATTTGATTCTTTACTCAGTAAAATTGCTGAAATTAGATGATATTTTTTTGATGTTAAAAACAAAACAAAGTCTCCTGCAGGAAGCTAATCAAACATCGCTGCCAAGAGGCCAGAAGCTCCTGTTCCAGCTTGTTTTCTGCATCTTTCCTGCAACAAAACAAGGCTCTTGCCTTGGTGGCCAAGGACACCCTGTCCCTGCTAGAAAGCCCTGGTCACCACTCAGAGCTCCAGCGAATGTCCACGCAAGGGTTTTAAACATGATTCGAAGAGGCTGACCCTGAGGTCATGCCTGGGAGGTAGGAGTGAAGCCTGCTCGGGTTTTATCCGGGGGCTCACCCAAGAGCACTGGGCTCCCAGCTTCAGTGCATGAACATGAACACGCCCAGGCCTGCATTCGAGGAGCTGCAGCCTACAGGGCACCGTCACTGAGACAGCCTGCCCCAGCTTGGCCCAGAACCACCAGCACTACCCAGCCAAGCCCCACCTTCTTTCTATTTGTTAATTCTTTGTATCAACTAGATGTGGTTTAGAACTTTTTATTGAAGTGTAATTTTTATATGAAAAAGTGCAAATATAATAAAAGACAGCTCCATGAATTTCTACAACCTGAGCATATATGTGTGGCCCTTATCCCAGAAGCCCCCATGTAGCCATATCCCACCTACCCTGTTAGATGACCACTATCCTGACTTCTAACACCATAAATTAATTTTGCCGGATTCTATACTTAACAAAAATGAAACAAACTACATATTCT
Organism: Lyroderma lyra; assembly: GCA_004026885.1. Classification (NCBI taxonomy): domain Eukaryota; kingdom Metazoa; phylum Chordata; class Mammalia; order Chiroptera; family Megadermatidae; genus Lyroderma; species Lyroderma lyra. Next base: position 49,800 of record PVJL010008876.1, read on the forward strand.
TTTGTGTGCAACTTCTTTTGCTCAATGTCATATCTGTCTGAGTGTCCATGTTGTTACATTCCATAGTTCATTCATTCTCATTGCTGGATAGTTAAGTATTCCACTATATGACTGTAGCACAGTTTGTTTATCCATCCTCCGTGGACATCTGGTCTGTTTTTAGTTTGGGGCTACCGTGAATAAGGTTGCCATGAATATTCTTATAGAAATCTTCTTATGGAAACATTAGTTAATTTAAACTTACTATGGTCAGGTTTTTGTTGGTATGTTTTGTTTTTTAGTACAACAGTACAGACTATATTGTGAAAAGCAGAAATTGCCTTCCCCACCTCTGCCTTCTTTCAACATTGTTGTTGTAAGCCCTATTGTTTCTCATGAATCCTTCCAGAGACTTCTTAAGCATATAAACACACGTGCATACAAATGAGATCACCCTTATTGCACTCAGGTTTTGTAATTTAACAATTCTCTTGGATATTGTATTAGTCATGATAGGCTAGAATATGCTGAGGCAATAAAAAGCATTCACAATCTTAGGAGTTTAAATGTCTCCTATTCCTACTACATGGTTAACTCAAGTAGATAAGAAGGCTACACTCATCATTGTCACTTGGAGACCCAGGCCCCATCTCAACGTTTGTGTCCACAATCACTGAGGAAAGGAGAAAGGGATGTCCTGCACCAGCACTTAAGGTGTTCACCCAGAAGGGACATAGGTCACTTCTGTTCATATCTTATTGGCCACAAGCCACGTGGCCACACCTATCTTCAAAGAGGGTAGGAAAGTGCAATTCTACTCTGTGGAGAGGGACAAGAAAAGCAGAACATTTAGAAACATCTTTAATGACTATCATGGAGATCTTTCTACGTCAGTAGCTATAGATCTACTGCATTCTACCACAGTAATGATGGGTTGCAAATTACTTAACCAATTCCTATCATTGGACAATACGAACAATGAGACAAGGAACATACTTTCACATTTATCTGTACCTGCTTGTTCAGTCGATCTGTAGGATAAATTCTTTGAAGTACAATTGCTGAATCAAAGAGTTTGTGCATCTTTAATTTGTGCTAAATATTGCCAGATTGCTAGGTATTGTGCAATTGTCTCCTGAAGGAGCTTTGTACACATGCCAAGAAAGAGAATGAGAATTTCTATTTCTACTCTATCCTGGTTCTATCTAACTTTTAAATCTTTAACCATTAGGTAAGCTAATATTGTTTTAGTTTTATTTTATTATTTTATTAAATTTACTTAGGTAATATTGATTAATATAATATTGTTTTAAACTTGCATTTCTTTAATTAAGAATTACATTGAGCATATTATCACATGCTTATTAGACATTCATATATTTTTTTTTTCTGTAAACTACCTGTTCCTGATCTTTGCCCATTTTCTGTTGGGTTACTAGTCTTTGTTCTCACTGATTAGTAAGATCACTTTGTATATTCAGGAAATGAGCTTATAGTATGCCATGTGTATTTCAAAGATTTGGGGAGGTCTGTACTTATCTTTTGTCTTTAGTTATAGTATTTTTGTTTGTACAGACACTTTAAATTTTACATGAATAAACTACCCATTTTTTTACTTTGTGGATTCTGGGTTTTGGAAACTTGTTTTATAAAGCTTTTCCCAGAAAAAAATTATCATTTTAATCACCCATGCTTCCTTCTAAACTTTTATATTCTTTTACCCTTGGAGGAGCTCCCTCTCTTCAAAAGACAGGTTAGTGTTACCAAAAATTGTTTCTTACACAAAGGGGATAGATAAAAATTGAATCAGACTCTTAAATTATCTTGCATTTCAACTACACTACCCCTCACCCCCAACACATGCATGTTGGTCCTTAAAATTTTTTTTCCTTACTTCACTCAATTTTTCCTCCAGGAAAATATCATGACTGGCTTAATTATACATATTTAACTTGGAAAAAATTGATCTGGGTCAGCAGGAGATGTTTCTGCCTCCTTTCCAAGTCTTGTTTCCTGCACACAGATCCCATAATTATAGGTGGACGCAGTTGAGCTAATGGAACAACCACAAAACTGGCAAGATAAAAGGAGGATAAAGAAAACTGAGGATGGCTACTTTGTCTTTGGAGTGGGAATGTCAGAAATCCAAAACTAAAAGCCTATGTTATCTAAATTTAAGTAAACACAAGAGGGGATGAAACTGTATATTCTCACATGTACATAGAAATGACACCATTTTCTAGCTTAAGCTTAACAAGTATGTAAGTGCATCCAGTTGGAAACACTCCAACTGTCCATCAAAGCAAAAAAAACATAAATAAGTTATGTAATATTCATACCAGGGAATACTGTACAGCAGTAAGAGTGAACTAGAGTTACATGTCACAGCCGAGTGTTTAGTACCGTGCCAAAAAATCAATTGCATGGTATAATTGATTTCTCTAAAATTCAAACACAGGCAATGCTAAACCATATTGTTTTAGAATGCACACATGAGTGGTTAAAATGTAAGGAAAAGCAAGGAAATAATTACTATAAAAGTCAGGAGAGGGATTATTTCTTGAGGGCAGAAGAGGACTGTGATCGAGAGGGATATCTAGAAACTTTGAGGGTGGGAGCAATGTCTGAGTTCTTGATCTGGGTGCTGTCGATATGGGTGTTCACTTTATAAACATCTGTTAAATCACATTTGTAAGTTTTAGGCACTTTTCTGTTTTTTACTTCACAAGAAGAAAGTTTTTGAAAAAAATTCCTAGTAGGTTACACAAAGTGGAATTACAGTAAAAATTCACTGCAGATTAAAATGGTTGTGGGCAAGTTTCTCTTTACGTTTGAGGAATTCAGGTAGAGTTGCCAGATACAGTAAATTTAAATTTAAATTTAAATTTCAGATAACCACTGCATAGTTTTTTAGTATATTTCAAATATGTCATGGAACAGGCTCATCTTAAAAAAAAAATTCATTGTTTACTTGAAATTAAAACTTGACTTGGCTTTTGTGTTTTTATTGCTAAATCTGGCGACCCTAAACTGTCCAGGACAAGAGTACCAGGGTCAAAGACCAAATATTAGAACAAAGGATGCTCTTAGTGTTCTTATCACTTAGGAAATTACAAGGTTTTGGGAGTTCTGTGTCAAGAACTGGAGGCAGAGACCTATATATATTTTTTCTATTATCTCACTAGATGTAATTGCATTACAATTGTACACATTTTTTAACATATTTACATTACATTTTTTAAATTGAAGTAGGTAGTAAAAATCAAAATATTTAAACATATGAAACATGAAGATATGCTTCAAAAATATTTTTCTCCTAAAATATTCAATATTGTGTATTAAAATTAAATGGCAATTGTTGTCAAAGGCTGGGGCAAGAGGAGAATGGGAAGTTGGTGTTTAATTGTATAGAGTTTCAGTTTTACAAGATGAAAAGAGCTCTGGAGGGGGAGAGTGATAACGATTGCAGAACAATATAAATGTGCTTAATAGCACTCAACATTACAGTTAACAATAGTTAAGGTGGTAAATTTTATGTTATATGTATCTTATCACAATAGAAACATTTTAAATTAAATGACAGATATAATCAACAGGCATCAAACTTATCTAAATTATTTAAATAAAAGCTGTTTAAATTTAAGTTTTTGAAAATTTCATTTTTATTAAATATTTTGTGACAGTAAAACAACAACAACAACAAAAACTGGTATCACATTTCATACATCTGATTGAGACCTCCATATATATACCAAGTTAAGAGTAATATAAATTGTACTTTATATTGCTCTATGTTTTTAAATATTGTTCAATACTATGCTGATGTTCCTCAGCTGCCATGTTGTGAAAATCAGTTTACCTTGTAAGTACCTTCAGAACCATGAATTGGGATTCTGAAAGAAGCAACAAAATGGACACTTAGAACCACTGGGGGAACTGCTTATATTCATGTGTTTCTGAGAGAAAGGAGTTGACAAATCAATAATGATGTCTTTTCTTTTAGCAAGCATTTCAATCCCTCAAACCCAACTCCTCATACTCAGAAATACTCCACCTCTGGTGTCTTCAGCACAACCCACAAATCTTCATAGCATGCGACCATGGTTACCCTTTGTTTGAAGGACACAGGATACCTGAACATCCCATCAGTAATTCAAGTGGATGTTCACGGTCACGGGCCAGGCTGTGCCAATGCTGACTAGCTGATCATTAGCCAAGAGGTCCCTGTGTGTTAAAAAAATGTGTTTTGTGATCTGTGAGACTCTCTGAAATGTGGAGCACAAGTCAGGGACCCCTCTTGCCCAGATCTAAGGATGATACTGGCTGTAGGAAACTGATCAAAACCAATTCGAGAAGCAAATAATTATCCAGAACTTTGGCAAGAGTAAGCTTGACCAGCTTTCCTCCAGTTCTACAAACATGAGGAAACAACAGTGCTTTTGTAGAAAGTTCCATCAGGGATAAAGTTAAATGTCAACCAGGAAATAGCAATGCTGTTTTGGCTATACCACACCTCAAATCTGCAGGTAGCAAAGAGCCCCTCTCTCACTGAGGCCTTCTGGCTCCTTCCTACCAAATAAGGACTGCTACTTGTATAATCCCTAACCCCAGCCTGACTGGGGGACACTATTTTCCACCTTCCAACAAAGGTGACCTTCTCTCTTCAATTTGGGGCTAATTTACAAAATATCCAAGTTTCTAAAACCCAAGCTAGGGTGTGAGCAGCTGACCAAAAAGGGTCATGAGGCCTGGACTGAACTTTGTTCTTCCGGTTAGTTGAGTGTCTCCACCCTGCCTGCCCCTTTCAGCAGCTGGCAATTCCAGCTTTATTGGGGTGTGCCCCATAACACCCTTGACCCACCTCCGTTGAGGGGGATTATAGAACCCTTTCTGCTATTCCTTTGAGCAAGAAGCTGAAATCACTGACCATTACAAAATCTGCAGAGGACTTCTCATGTGACTCCATGAATGAGGCTGATTGTGATTATTAATCATTCTCATAGAGGCTTTTAAAAATGTATCTTTATATTACGCTAAGTGAAACTAGTCAGACTTATATTTGGAATCTAAACAACAGAATAAATGAACAATCAAAATAGAAAACAAAAACAAAAAATTCAATTAGAAAATGGGCAGATCATCATGCTAAGTGAAATAAGCCAGATAGAAAAAAACAAGAACTACATGATTCCACTCATATGTGGAACATAAAATTGAAAGCAACAAAGAAACAAAACTCATGGTCACAGTCAGTAATTTAGTAGTTATCTGAGAATAATGGGGGAGCAGGTTGGGGAGAAGGGACAGGGACACAAATATATGGTGATGGAAAGAGAATAGACTCTGGGTGATGAACACGTAATGCGGCACATAGATGATGCACTGTAGAATTATACACCTGGAACCTATGTAATTTTTACTAATCAATGTCACCCCAATAAATTTAACAATAAAAAAAGTATTTTTAAACATAACGATTTGTACGCATATGTCACTAACACCCATCTCAAAAATGACTCCATTTCATTGTAATAATTACTAATCATCCACTTAAAATAGGGTTTGTTATATAAGCTTGTATGCAGAATATTCAAATCATTTTATAGGTAGCAAGATTTAGGTGTAAGACAAAATTGACTAATGCCAAATCAACTCAGAGTTAAAGTTACCTCCAGTTCCTACTTCTCCTCATGTCCAACCATCATCCACTTGGCTTCATCCTACAGTTGTAACTTTAAATGGTATGTTTCAGAAAGCGAAAGTTTTGCTGCTGTATCCCCAGTTCACAGAACGGTGCCTGGCACGTAGTAGGCACTTGGTTAATAGTCACCGAATGGCTAAATTGATTCTCTTAAAATTTATTGGAGTTTATATGAATCAGCTTCCCAATCAAGAAGAGTTATATCCTGCTCAACAACAGAAGTTTGTTGGGTTTCTTTCTTTATGAGTTTTTTTTTTTCAGATTATTAATTTGGAAAATTTGAAAATTTAGAAAAGTAGAGAATTTGGAAACAACAGAAAAGTATGAAGAGAATAAATCCTGATGTTTTACTACTCCAGACTCCCACAAACAGTTGAAGATTTTTAGGAATTTAATTAATCAAGTAATCCATGTTCATAATTGAAGTATTAGAAATATAGGCAAAAAGGGGAAAAAGGAGAAAACAGTGGCATTCTCAAACAAGAATGGCTCAGGCCTTGAGCTTTAAAGAAAGCAGCTTGCAATGAGCGAGGGCTGCTAAGACATTGCTCTGAGCGGCCTCACCGCTTAGAGCCCAAAGATGAGGTTTGGCCTGGTTCTCACAATCGCAGGGCTCCATATCAATTACCTAACTATTGAAAATGTACACATCAGAATTTAAAGTCTCTATAATTTAAATCATGCTGAGATTTTTTTAATTGAAATTTTAATGAAATCTTGCTAAATGTTTTTATATACTTGTGTAACTTTTGCGTTATTAGTGGTCAATGTCCATTTGGAATTGTACAGAACTGATAACCTGCTTCCTGTATATTATGAATGTGAATGTGTGTATGTATAGATGTCACACACATGTATAGATTTAAGAGTAATATGAATTGCTTACTGTCTCATAGCATTCCTTAGTCACCGTGTGGTACCTCCAGAACCATAATTTGGAACACAGAGATTCAAGAATAGGAATAGCCAGCACCAGTGGGAAATGATTGTTGGGTCCATGTGACTCTCTTACATTCATGCTACCTGGAAGGAACGGTTTGACGAGTTTATTTGTCTCTTCTTTCACCTAAGTTTTCTACAGCTTAAATCCTCCCCCACCTTCCCAAGCAGTGGTTATCTCCAAGATCAGAAGAGGCACAGCCCACAAACCTTCATGGCATCAATAAATAGTCACCTGTGGCTTTGAGAACACAAGGTGAGCACTGGACAGAAGTATTTCCCTGAGGCCTGAGCAGGGTTGGTCACATGATTGGCTGTCCTGAGAAGGGTAAAGTTCAGGGCCCAGGGCTATGGAGGCACTCAGTGACCACTGGACTCCAAGGCGGAGGTACCCATGCAATCTTGTCTACACAGGTTCTGTGTATTGTTGTTGTGGTTTGTGGCACAAGGATTAGGAGCTCTTTTTGCCACCTGGGGTAACCCAGCCCAGGTGATCGGCCCACCCAGGACAAGGCAAGACAGGGTTGCGACAAAGAATGCTTCCGAGCAATCATCTGTGCTTCATGGGACACAAGCTTTTTTTGAAGCAACTTGCAAGAGGCATTACTACTAGCAATGATCACCTGACCTATGGCAATGCCATTTTGCGGGAAGACACGTCGCATCCCAGGCAAGCTCGCATCTTTTTTTGCGGGGGAGAGGGACTGGCTGCTTCCCCCATGATCTCACTGAAGCCAGCCAGAACTGGAAATGAAACCAGAAGACTGTGGCTGTGTGCGAAGTCCCCTGGCCCTGAGATAGGGTGAAAAGGCACTGGGAGAGAGTTTCATGAGGGAAGCTGGAGCCACCACAGCTATGGAGAGCTCTATGTGCACCAGCCCCATTCACAAGATTCTGAGAAAAGACCATGAATGAGCTGGGGAGGTGGTCACGTATGCCATTGCTCCTTTTCATAGCCCAGATCTCCTCTGATAGAAGGCAGAACTTGGTGAACAGAGCCATGAATATGGATGTACAACGTGCAGACTATGAGAAACCTGCAGGACAAAATGGCTCAGGTCCTTCAACAGATAAATTGTAAAGAAAAGAAAGGAATGAAAAGGGGAAATTAGGTTAAAAGTGACTTAGAAGACATTTAAAAGTTTTTAAAGGGGAGGCTAAACTATGGTATGTAGGGATGCACAATTGGGTGATAAAATTATTTTTTGTGATTAACATAAAAGTTGGGATCATGGTTACTTCTCGAGGATGGAAGGGGCTATGACTTGAATGGGAAAATATGAAGGGGTTTTTTAGGGTGCCTGACAATGCTCTATTTCTTGACCTGGATGGTGGTTCAAAGGATGTTCGACTTAAAATAATTCATTAGGTCCTACATTTGTTTGTTCTGTGTCCTATTTTATACTAAAAAGGTGTTTTTATTTTTAAATGTCCCCTAGAATATCACTTTGCTATATAATCCAAAAGGACTTTGTTTTGTCATTCTTAAGACCCAGAAACCCTCGGTAGAGTTCGTAATATTTCCAGTTCTCTGGTGTCTGTTGTGGCCACACCATTCATGCAGATGTTTTCCAGATGTCGGTCATATGTTCCTGCTATTCTGGGCCAGCCCTACTTTTAAATAGTCTATTTGCCTGTCATTACAAATGATCATTTTCTCTTAAATTCCAGGATCTTGAATTGTATATAAATGAACTAAAACATTAAGCATTTTTTGAGATCATAAGGCTGAAAAAAAAATGCCACCTCCCAATTATTCACAAAGTTGAATTCACAGTGACCCATATTCTGTTGAGGGAAGACTGTGCGCAGTACATTCTGGTCAGAATGCCTGGGGCGAAGGGCTGGGGAGAGTAAGAGAAGAACCGTGGTGAATATTTCTAGGCCTTTTCCCCTGAGCAATGACCACCTCCCTAAAGAATAGTTATTGATACCCAGGGGATCAAAGATGGTACAGATTTCTACTGAAGTAAGAAGAGCTGGAGGGTGAGGCTGCTTCAACAATCATTGAGATCAAGGATGGGAAAGTAAGGTCAGCAGGCAAATCTCCAGGATAGAAGCAGAAATAGAAACAGGTAAGGTCACAGAGTAGGGGATGGACAGACAGGTCAGGAGTAAGCATGTGTGTAGAAGTGATGGTTTTCCTTGCTGGCCATACATTCTATTGGGGGTGGTAAGATGATCTGGTTTAAGGGCAGCTCTTATCCCTCTGTCCTATTCCACCTGGGCAGCTGGGCAGGGAAAAGCAGAATCAAACCAGTTCCAAATTTGTCTGAGGCAAGACTTTTGCCTTTTTCCAAGAAGGAAGGCAGGTTTCCTTGGGTGCTTCTGGCTCACCTCCTCTTCCTATAGTACATTTTAACTAAAGGTATCCAAGGTCACTGGCACAACCCAGTACCTCCTACCCATACTCTCCTATTTCCCATTTTAGCAGGGGGCTGTTGTGGTGGGAGGTATGGTAATTCCTGGAACCCGTGAATATGTCACTTTATGTGACAAAAGGGACTTTGCAGATGTAATTAAGTTAAGTATCTCACAATGGGGAGAACAGCCTGGATTATCCATCTGAGCCCAATGTGATCACAAGAGTTCTTTTAAGAGAGAAGCAGAAGGGTCAGAGTCAGAGAAGGCGTTACGATGTTGGAAGTAGAAGTGATTTGTATGTACACACGGAGAGAGAGAGAGATTGGAAGATGCTTCATGGAAGGCTTTGAAGATGAAGGGATGGGCCATGAGCCAAAGAATGCAGGCAGCCTCAAGAAGCTGGAAAAAAGCAAGAAAATGAATTCTCCCCTAGAGCCTCTTAAAGGAACACAGCCAACACCTTGATGTCTGGACCTCTAACTTTCCAAACTGTAAGATGATACCATGTCGTTTTAAGTCACTAAGTTTGTGGTAATTTGTTACAGCAGCGATAGAAAACTAATATAGGAAGGAATGGAGCAGGAATCCGATGAGGCAGGTAGTGGTAGAAGATGGTGTTGGGTGCCTGGATAGGGGTCACCGATAGTGGAATTTTATGGGGCTGAAGGAGCCTGTGAGTTTACATGGGATGGGAAAGTGGACTTCACCTTCTCAAAAAGGAAAGCTGAAACAGTGGGATGGGGGAAGGAGAGTCTTGTGTTGTTTCCTCTGGTTGTGTCCCTTGGAGCCCAACCCCTCTTTCCCATGTTACAGGGTATCTCATTGGCCTCCCCTAAATCTGACAGGGGATATGTCCTACTTGGACAAGGATAAGGCTTGCTAGACATTAACAGGTAGTTGACATTATGGTGGGGCTCAGAGACCATAAGAATGGAAGCTCTAGTGACCAAGGAATGGAATGTTCTAGATAGACAAAAGCAAATTTACAGGTTACCTGTTTCCTGGATGATGAATTAGTGTGGGCCACATGAGTCATTCAGTCTGGCTGTGGGGCATGACCTGGAAAGCTGTGGTGACTATTGTCCAGTGACAGAAACTCTGGAAACTTCAGTTGCATCATCTGTGAAATAGGCTGGACATAGTACCTACCTCCCAGGGTTGTAACTAGTTTAAGGAAGTAATCCGTATGACACACTTAGTGAAGTGCCTAGCACACAGAAAGCGCTCAGTGAAGGCTATCATTATGCAAACTGCAGCCTCCCTTGGAAATCAGGTAGAGGGTGGCCTGGGAAGTGGTAAAGCTCTTTGATAAACAGGACATATGGAGGTTTGTCGGGTGCAGGTAGTAAGGTGTGTCAGATCATTCTATGGCACTACAATGTAGTGGCTCCATCAGGAAGTCCAGCAGGTGGCTCCCTATGATGCCCAGTGGTCAGAAGCAGATGTCCAAACCTGTCCTTGTCAGGGCACATGTATGCAAGGGGGTGATGGTGCATAACCTAAAGGCAGGCCTTGAGGCCCAACAACCACCTCATCCCTGTCCCTGTAACATCAGGCTTGTCTCTGCCCTGGAGAAAAGTAGCCAGGCCATCCAGTGTTGGGGATCCCATCCTGGGGCCAGGTCAGAGCAGGATACCTGCAGGACACAAGTGGAGCAGAGAAAGCTGGAGGCAAGGCCAAGCACAGTGAGTGCCAAGCCTGAGGTAGCCAAGATCATTTGAGGCTCCCCAAAAGGTAAGAGCAGGACTAGACCCAAGAGAGAAAACCCAGCATAAGGAGCTGGAGTGCAGAGAGGCAAAGTCCAATGGGTGGCTGGGAAGCATTGGGCAACTTCTCACTAACCAAAGGACTAAACACCCATGGAACATTCCATGGTGTCCAGGGTGGAATGTGTCTGAATCAGTTGGGCTAACTGTCCACAGTTCCAGGCTGTTTGAAGAGTATAGGGAAACATTTAAATGCAATTTTTAATTAGTGTCGAAATGAGTGCAAAAAGCATGAGAACAACACATAGTTTTACAAAGCTGGCCTTGTATAATACCATTTGTACTCAGTGGAAAAGTGGCATAAATGTTTTTTATAGTGGGAAGTCTGACTTCATGAACACAACCAAGGAACCATCAATTCTCTACCAATTCTGCAGCTTCTATTGTGTCTGTGAAAAAATCTTCATGAAATTATCCTGTTACAATGAAAGATAATTTTATAGTCAAACACTTCTCTTTTAAATGAATCACCCCATAACGTGGTCATGATTTCAGATTGCTTTAAACATGAGTCTTCACATAGTTAAAACACATTTTCATCAGCACCAAGAAAAAGTGAAACAATTTGTGGAAAGTTTTTATTCCAAAGCCTTATAAGAATTAACCAATGGTATTGGGTAAAACTTTATCTCATTTATAGACTTATCTAAATTGAAATATGGAAAGTTGTTCCTATCATTACTAAAATATTTTATGAAAACACCATACTTAATGTGAAAGCTCCTGAACTTTATATTCTACTGTAGGAGTTAACTGACTGATTAAATAAATACGATGGCTGTCCAGAAAAAATCCAGCCATAAAATGCCTCCATTTTTCATATTACATGACTGGATACTTTCTGGACAGCCCTTGTATTTTCATTGTTATGAGCCAAAAAGGACGTGCTGTTAAGACTGCTGGCATGTCTACTCAAAATGTAAATGCTGACTCTGGAGAAGCAAAACTTACAAAGTTGTAGCAGAGATTAAAAGAAAGAACAACTTCTGAAATTTTTTTATCTTCAAGAAAGGAAATTGCAGGAGGTAATTGCTAATGACAGTATAGGCAAATCTTAAGAGCATCTATTGATTATTCTAATTTCAGTAGGGGGAAAAAGATCCTTGAATGGAATAATCTGAAAAAAAAGGCATGGAATCTTTAAAATCCTTCTTACTTCTGTACCTTAATGTGGCCTCATCCTTCTATTATTTCTCAATTAAAACAGTAGTCAAAGGAAGATTGTAAAAAAAAAAGAAAAGAAAAGAAAAAGGGAACATTGTCTCCAAATCAGGAATAGTGGACTGTTCCACCATTCAACACACACACACACACAAGAGTACTGGTCCTTTCACTTCTAGGAAAATGAGATTGTTTTGTTGGTTATTAAGTTTGAGGGATCTGAAAAAGTAATTGATCATTAAAACTGTAAAACCTCTCCTAAGAATTCAAATGAATTACTCAGAGACAGGCCAAGAAATGCTTGAAATTCTAAAGAAGAATAAATAATTGTTGAGTGAGCTGAATTCTTCAAACAAATACATGTAGGCCCACATGAAAATTGTAGGAGACAATTGCTAATGACAGTTTAGAGAACTACTTACCACTCTGTATGATCTTGTTGTAAAGTCCATAAAGCCAAGGACTAAGTTTTTCTTGTTTAAGAGGAATACCCAATACCTAGAAAAGTTCCTAAAATTTTGTAAAGCCTCAATAAAATTCATGGAATAAAAAAATAGGTGAATGAAAAAAATCAAGGCAATTATAAACTCCAGGAAAAAAATGAAATTATGGCAGAAGTTATATGCTCCCTCCCCAACAGCCATTCCTCCTTCTTCTTTGCTAATGGAACTTTGATTTCATTTAAGTATACATCAGTTTCATCTGCTTCAGGAGTGTTGGAACTCCTCTCTGTTTCCCAGAGGGGGAATCCTGATTAGTCAAAGCTAATCATGGTAATTTATTCATTTTGATGGTGACTGCTTTGCAAATGAGCAGGTGACACAATACTAGATGATGAGATCTGAGAATAATTTTGTGTGAAGTTTCTAAGAAAGTTCTCACTTTTAAGAAAAAGACAGGAAGACAGGACATTCTCTCTTCAAGCCAACTGATGCTCTGTGATCCTTGCAGCTACTGCAGCTCCCTGTGACCCAGAGACAAGCCAGAGAACCAAAG